>PVKV010033129.1:0-19039 GCA_004027835.1 Alouatta palliata
CAAGCAATTCTCCTGCCTCAGCCTCCCAAGTAGCTGGGACTACAGGCACGTGCCACCATGCCCAGCTAATTTTTGTATTTTTAGTAGAGACGGGGTTTCACCATGTTGACCAGGATGGTCTCGATCTCTTGACCTCGTGATCCACCCGCCTCGGCCTCCCAAAGTGCTGGGATTATAGGCGTGAGCCACCGCGCCTGGCAGAACTGGGTTTCTTGAACCCATGAGAGGTGGTGTCCCTATAAGGGGCAAAAGCCAGACATTGGGGGGCAGGCAATGCACAGACTCCCACCTGGGGGTGGTAATCAGCATTGGACACAGAATCACGACATTCTTTGGCCTCTGAAAGGCCATGCTGCATCACCCTCCAGGCTTTCATTCATGCTGTGATCTGAATCAAACACCTGCTCCTCTCTGCCTGTCCAAATGCTTTAGGGCTTGGAGGAATCCCATCCTCTCTGAAGGTGGCCGTCTCCACCCTCCCAGAACCCCAGAGCAGTAACCAGTGCCCATGGACCACAGCAAGTGATTTGGGTCCTTTTCAGTACCACATTCACTTAGCAGGCTGATGAGTTTGACTTGGGTAACACCCCCTGCGCCCCCCTGCCCCGAGCCTGCTGAGACAGCTGAGCTGCATGGTACAGTCAGGACCCTGTCTCTGGTTCTGCCCTTCCTTGCTGCCTGTGGATGGTGAGGCATGTTACTGTCTTCTCTGGGTGTTTTTTTTCCCAGCTATCAGTAGAGTGGTTCTCCTGAGCAAGTCTCAGAATTATCTGGAGGGCTTGTTAAAACACAAATTGCTAGGCTCACCCCCAAAGTTTGATCCACTAGGTTTAGGGTGAGACCCTGGAGAATTTGCTCCCGGCAGGGTGACTAATGATCCCCATTTGCCCAGGACAGAGGAATTTCTTGGAATATGGTAGTGCTGTTCAGTGTTAAACCTGGAAAACCAGGATGGTTGGCCAGTGCTCCCAGATGCTGCTGGTCTCGGGACCACACTTTGAATCAATGTGCAAGACCCCTTCCAGTTCTGAAAGTCCATGACCCTGCAGTGCAAGAGTATCCTTCACATCTGAAACAAACTTAGTGGGGTGGAGCACAAGAGTGGCCATGTCCTCTCATGGAAACTCACAGTTAGGACACGGTTCCTGTTGAAATGTCAGGGATTTCCCAGATATCCTGGTAACAGGCCTCAGCCGGCCTTCTTCCAGCCTGAGGTTCTGACTGCAGAACAAAGCTGGGATTCAGGGGCAGCCGGCAGGCCCTGGGGGCCGTTAATGTCATGGGCAGGACCCACGCCATAGGACAGCTCAGAAAAGCAACCGCAGATGCCTCGATGGTGATGTGATGTATTTTGGCGACTTTCATCAGGCCGGATGTGTAAATGTCATGGGCTGTGAGACTTGGGGATCATTGCCTCTTCGGCTGCATCCCCCCTTCCCTAAGTGAATGAGGCTCAAAGCACAGAGAAGACAAGGGACATGTAGAAAGGGTCCAGCTGGCTGGCCAGATGTGCCAGGAGTCCCCGTGAACAGGGCAAGGCTCCAGCCAGGGCTAGCGCCCAGGAGCAGAGGGACCACAACTGTTGGCTGAGGGGCAGAGCCAGGTCCTTTAATGGTGATGGGTGGCAGGGAGTTGGGGATTGGTTGGGAGCTGGTTTTTATAAGTCATACATAAACACAAGGCATTTTCAGGCCCTGGGTCAGCTGCATCCTTTACATGCTGAAACATGTATGGAGTCCCCAGCAGGTGCCAGGCCTTGTACTTAGAATCACTGGACTTCAACTTCCAGATACTGGGGAGCGCTTTCTAGATGCTGGCCTGTGTTGATAATGTGAACACAGAGGGAGGAATATTCACTGTGCCAGATGGGGGTGGTGGGGGCAGGGGGATGGCAAAAAGAAAGGGCATTTAATCTGGTCCTTGAGGACAGGCAGGGTTTCTGAGGACAGAAGAGGAAGGAAGGAAGGGGCTGCCTAGGCAGAGGGGACAGTGTGAGCAAATCCCTGGAGGACTGGCTGGGCAGAATGGGCCTGTGCAACAGGAAGTGCTGGGAAGTCGGGTTAGGGCCTGGAACAGTCTGGTTGGCCTCCCTTAGTTGTGACTTCCCTCCCTTTCCCCACATTCTCTACTCCTGGGAGCTCATCAGCGTCTTGTTCTGTTTGCTCCTATTAGCAAAAGCTCAGGTTGGGGGACCCTGACTCTCTCTTTCCCAAGCAGGGAGCACCCCATACTCGGAGGGCTTCTGGGGAATTTGGGGCTTCTAAAATAAAAACAAAGCTGGCATATTTCACTGTAAATAATATCCTCCAGGTTCAACCATGTTGTCACAAGCAACAGGATTTCCTCTTTTAAAACAAGACCAGACAGCCTTCGATTGTGTGCATACACACATTCTCTTTATCCATTCATCTGCTGAGGGACACTTAGGTTGATTCCATATCTTGGCTACTGTGAACAGTGCTGACATGGACATGGGAGTGCAGATATCTCTTTAACATGCTGACTTCACTTCCTTTGGATATAGACACAGAAGTGGCTTCTGTTAAGTGAAATAAGCCAGGCACGGAAAGAAAACATATGATCTTACATGTGAAATATAAAATCGTTGACCCCATAGAAATAGAATGGTAGTTTCCAGGGGCTGGGGTGGTTGTGAGGGTGACTGGGAGATGATGATCAAAGGGTACAGAATTTTTAGACAAGAGGAATAATTTCAAGAGATCCACTGTACAATATAACTATAGTTAATCACTACAAAAGGATAATTATATGAGGTACTACCTATGTTAGTCATTCCACAATGTATATATGCTTCAAAAAATCATGATGTACATGGTAAATACATACAATTTTATCTGTCATCAAAAAACTCCACACAAAACTAGTGTGTCTGCTGTGGGGGAAAGCCAGTCCCCCACTCCCCACCCCTTCAGTTAAATAAGTGCTAGTTTCTACCTCTGAGTTCCTGGCCAACAAGAGGTCATGCTTCCTTGATAGCCAAAGACAGTTGGAAAGGAACAAACAGTCTAAGTGGTTTAAGTTATAACTTAATTTAGGCCTCTAATGAAACTTGGTTACAGCCCCTGCATGGTAGATTTCCATACCTCAAGCCAACAGCCTCGTCCTTCAGTGCCCATTTCCCTCTTACTTAGTTTGCACTTTCCTGCTCCATTCTCAGCGAGTGGACACTGACTGTCCATCTTTCTGAAGCCGTCACAGAAGTGAGACTTCCCCAGACCCTTGGAATGGGGCAGCTGGAAGAAACCGAAACAATCCTGAGCTCAGTCCCTTTGAGAATCAAGGAAGCTGAGTCTCAGTTTGGTGGAGCTTGGGGTGGGGGAACAGGAGGTCACACTGTGGCCAAAGTCACACTGCACATTAGTGGCAGGGCAGGACCTGGTTTCCTGTCTCCCAGGCCAGTGTTCTTTCCATAGCTGCCAACAAGATTTTGATTGGTGGATACAGTAAGTACAAACATAAACATTTACTAAATGCTAACTACATGCTAGGCAGCAAACCAAGTGGTGTATGTGCATTAATTAATCCTTAAAATAATCCCATGATGGAATTATCATCCCCTTTTATGGAGGAGAAAACAGACACTAAATAGTAAGTGGAAACCCAGACACCCAGAGCAGATGTTTGACTTTTCCTTGAGCAGGTCTAGTTTAGGTTTCTTGTAGCTTCTTTTAGCTTGGTGGTCTCTGGTGGAAGCCAAGAATGAAGGGCTCTGCCCTGGGCAGAGACCCTAGTCAGGGTTGTGGGAGGCAGCAGGGCCAGTATTCTCTGACCCTTAAGGGAACCTGAGTCAGGAGTGCCATGACGACTGCCATTGCAAAGAAACCAACTGCTTGGAGAACCCTCTGGAGGGAATCACACCTTCTCCCTGGTCCTCTGTCTCCTTGACTGAGGCCAAGAGATCCAGTGGCTGCCTGTGCTGCAGTGAAGCACAGGCTGGACTGGGGTCTCAAATGAATGCAAACAACTCTTTTGGGCCAAACTTACAAGCTTAGGGTCAAGGTTGCTAACTACAGAGCCATGTGGATGGTGCTGTAGGCAAAACTCGAATTAAAACCCTAGCACTAAGAATTCTTTGTTTTTATGCCCTGAGAGACATGTTTTCCTAAGTACGTGATGATTTTTTTTTACTTCATCTGCAAGTAACAAATTGCATTCCATGTCTTAGGACTTTGCTCCTGTCATTAGGCAAGTGGCTTGGCTTGTCTTTATTCACCAGGTACATACATACACACAGAGTCTCTGCATGCTTTGCTATGTGTGCAGTTTTTTCTTTTCTTATATTGCAATGTCACATGCATGCCATGTTTTTTCTAGATCCTTTCAAAAAAAAAAAAAAAACTGCAGTCTGACCTATGAAATGAGGACTTCAGTGCTTGTGACAAAAATCAGTGATGAAGCAAACAGAAAATAGCCATTAGTCAGCAGGTTTGAAGATTCGGGTGTGATTACCAGCTGCCACCTACAGCAGTGTGACCCTAGACAAATCTCGTGACCTCTGGGAGCCTCCTTTCCTCCTCTGTAAGATGGAGATGATGCTGGGCTGGCTTTGTCTCCTTGCATGGTGGCTGTGATAACCAAATGAGATGGAGAGTTTGCAAGAACAGTGTGTACTGCAATTTTACGGCATCAGTGCCAGACAAGGGTAAAGGAGTGATTAGACCCAACTCTCTAGGAGCTTCCCAATGAAGGACAATGGGAAAAGGTTGGGTAACCATAAAAGTACATCATCCAGAGCCTGAATCTGATGGCTGGGATATAGTCTCAGGGCCTCTGCCCCTCAGCCCATCCGGCCTGCTAGTGTACTCTATTCAGATGATTGTGAGGGGAGACCCTGTCCCCAGGTGGCCATGAAAAATCCACTTGGAGAAAAACCAAGACCTCAGTTGAACAAAGTAGATTCGTTCCAACAGAAAAATCATTTAAAAGAAGTGGGAAAAAGGCAATGATAAGAAGGGGGAAAAAGGCAGTGATAAGTGCTATAGAGAGAGAGAAGCCCCTTATCTCTGTTTTCAACATAGCAGCAAGGTGCAGCAAAAGGAGCACCCTTGGTGGGGTGGGAAGAGGTGTGCCCCCAGGCAGGGCTGCAACTGGAGCGCCCTGTGGGTGGGGTTCCAGGAGGCAGCACAGGCAGGGCCTCTGCCATCCCAGCAAGGCCAGTGAAGTCATTAAGTCCAGAAGGTGGACAGCTGTCTTGGTGCTTGGGTCACCCCTATACATTCCTTCCCTTCTCACTAGGCCCCCAACACTCTTGCAACTTAAGGGAGGCTAGACCTACACCCAAGGACCTGGGTTCAGTCCCAGTTCTGTTTCTAATTTGCTCCTTGCCTTTGGGCCTCAGTTCTTCTCACCTATAAAGCTGGAGTGACCATCTTCCTTACTGGGTTGGGTACAGATGCTGCCTGATTGCAAGACTTATTGCTGGCACAGTAGTTTCAGACCATTTCTGCATCACCTAAGGGTCTGTGTATTGTGTGCGCCTAGGAGTAACCATGGCTACTGTTTGTCAGGTACTATGCATCAGGCATGCTACTAACAGCAGTTGTCCTGCAGTATATGCGGGGGACTGGTTCCAAGGTCCCCAAGTATTCCAAAATCCACGCATACTCAACAATGTGAGTCCACAAGTGTCAGGGCTGTCTTGGAGAGGGCAGACAGCTGGCACCAGTCCGCAGCCCAGGGTCCTCAGGGTGCAGAGCAGGGCTGGGTGGTGGTGCTTCTCATCATCAAACAGGAGCTGGGCACTAATCAGAGGAGCCTGGGCAGTGACAGAAGCTGAAGCAGCTCAACCTCAGGAACCAACTAGGACATGCTCCTGGGAGGCAGGCACCAGGACCTGGGTGGGGGATCTGCCAGATTGCTCCAAGCAGGGAGGGTCAGGAAGGCTCCTGGAGGGCAGTGGAGGCGGTAGAGCAGAGCATGGGTTTGTATTTCAGACAATGCAACATGTCCTTGAATGAATTTGTCTATCTGTGAATTGGGGATCCCAAGAGTGCCTTAGCTAATATGAGCACTGCCCACACAGTACCATTATTATTACCGTTGCTTGTACAAATAACCAGGGAGCTAAAGCCTGGAGAGGCAGACATAGCAGGCCACCCTGGCAGGTGAGCAGGGGCTCCTGCCTTCTGAGGTAGGGTGTGCTGAAGAGGGGCACTTCCCCATGACAGATAGAGTACTCAAAAAAGGAGTGGGACTGTGGAAGACCATTTGGCAGGTCCTCAGTAAGTTAAACATAGAGTCACCAC
Source organism: Alouatta palliata (assembly GCA_004027835.1). NCBI lineage: Eukaryota > Metazoa > Chordata > Mammalia > Primates > Atelidae > Alouatta > Alouatta palliata. The sequence continues at coordinate 6,267 of PVKV010033129.1, forward strand.
ATGACCTAGCAATTCCACTCCTAGGTATTACCCAAATAAGTTGAAAACAGGTGTCCAAACAAAAGATTTGTGCACGCATGTTCACGGCAACTCTGTTCACAACAGCCCCAAAGTGGAAACAACCCACATGTCTATCAGCAGATGGATAGGTAAGCAAAAGGCGCACACACATACAATAGGATATTACTCAGCTATCAACAAGAACGAAGTACTGATCTATGCTACAACATGAATGAACCTCGAAAACATTACATTAAGTGAAAGAAGCCAGACCTTCTGGACCCCATACTCTGCCCAGGTGATATGGTTTGGCTGTGTCCCCATCCAAATCTCAACTTGAATTCTATCTCCTAGAATTTGCAGGTGTTATGGGAGGGACCCAAGGGGAGGTAACTGGCTGTCTAGAGGATGTGGGAGGCATCGCAGGCCCCAAATCAACGATGATCCCAACTCAGTCTGAACCAAGAGCTCACCATCAGGCTTGACGCAGGGGACCGAGAGTCTAAGACACAGGGGCCTCAACAACACTGCTATACCTTCCACTGGATAGGGTCCCCAGAGCAGCCCCTCCCAGGTCCACAGCTGCAGCTACTATGTGCTTGACCTGACAGCTTCTGAGACGTAGATGGGCAATGACTCTGGTTGGATGCTGCAGAGGACACCCACAAGCTTCAGCAAGAGGTCTTCAGTGGAGAGGCTCCTGCACCATTCTGGGCACAGGGAGGTGGCGGTTTTCCTCCTCCATCCCCAGTGCTGAGAGGAGGGAACTGGAAGGGGGAACATAAACGTGAGCCTGGTCCTCTGATGTCTGGTTTGGAGGCTGGGCTGTCACATACATGGTGGTTAAGATTAATGTCACTCTTACTGGCTGCAGGACCTTGGGCAGGTCACCTAGCCTGCCTGAGCCAGTGTCCTCTTCTGCCTAGTGGAATTAGAGGGCAAAGATCATCCAGAAAGTGACCGTGATGCCCTAGCCTGTGCCTGAATTCAGTCAGTGCTGGTTGGATGTGCAGCTGCCTCTCCCTAGTAGAGCAGCAGCTGCAGCCCAGCAAGGGGATGGTGGCAGTTTGTCATCCTGTGGCTCTGGCAGGGGTCAGCCAGGCTGGAGGAGAGTCCAGCCTGTGGGGTGGAAAGAGGGGCTCTCCCACAAGAGCCTTCATCATGGACCACATCATTTCATGCTTAAGCACATTTACAACCTGCCCACTGGGAATCAGAAAGGCAGTGTCATTCCCTTCCAGGCATCAGGAATTGAATTTAAAAAGCCAAATGACTTAAAATCTCATCTGCTTTCCCAGATAGGAGGATTTGAACAATTTCTAATTTGCTTTAAAAATAGTTCCTGTCTTGTTTCTGGAACAAGATACCATGAAATAGCAATAAGCCTAAAAGACAATTCCTTCCATGGAGTTATAACTTGGGGGCCCCTGAAATTGTATAATTTTTTACCATTTATGTGCTGCAGTTCCACAGGTTTTAGTAGATCTCCAAAGGAGTTTGTGACTCCCTCATACAAATAGGTTATGAACCACTGATGTCCAGCCCTTCCTTCTTTTTTAGGTAGGCAGAGATAAGGCCTGAACTATCAACTCTCAAGAGAAGGACCATATGCCCAGCATAGTCTCAAGACCCAGCGAGCCCCAAGGATACTACTAGAGGCAGGGTTTGAGCTAGAAGCCACGTATCCTAGGGGTCCGGGCTCCTGGCTTAGCTGGCCTTCTCCCACACCACCTGGCTGATAAATCTATGATGAGGGCAAGGAAAGAACAAGCCTGCATCCAGATTTAAATTCTAATGTTCACCAGGGTACCTGGACATAAATCTGCTAGGTTTTAAGTCCAGAAAGTGATATAACTTACTGAAGAGCACTTGGAAGTTGCTAAGCTCCCTATTAAATAAACCATGTTTCTCCATCTCAGGTGTGGAAAACATGCTTTCTAGGAACTTATAAATCCCTTTGGAAAGCATTAGAATTTTCTCCTTGCTAGAGAGCCAAGCATAAATAGATACTTGTCTTTTAAAAAGATACTTGACCTTTCTGGGCAAGGAAATTGTGCACTCACCTGGCGACTAACCAACAACCCCACACTGTTGCCCTCATTCTTTCAAAAAAAGAAGGAAGAACTTCAGTTTCATGAGTTCTTGAGGGGGGATTTTGTAGAAATGGACTTGGCGTCAGAACACCCTCGATATTGCCCTAATTGGCCACCTCTTCATGTACGAGTTACAGCATCACCACCTTCATGGCTCCCCATGTTTCCAAGGTTTTGAAAGCTGGCTGCATGTCCCACCTGGGAAGGAACTGTAGAAATCAGTCCACTCCCATCTTTTGGCTGGGGAGCCCCAGAAGGTGCAAGTCATGTCTCCACTCTCAAGTCTAACAAGTCTTATAAGCGCTGAGATTCAAACCTGTATCTCTGGTTCTCAGCTCAGTGCTACAGATGTGGGGGAGCTGTAGACTCACAGTGCTGACCCCTGCAGTCCTGGTCTCTGAGGTATCCTTGCCCCTGATTGTAACCAAGGCATGAGCATTAGTAAATACTAGGACATCAGGAGCTAATGAACATGCAATGCTTTGGAGACACGAGGACCTCTAAAAGGATGCCTCAATATTATTGATGAAGATGGTCAGATGTAATATTGACACATCATTCTGACTGATACTTTTGAAAATGAAGGAGGAGGAATTTAAGGACACAGTTCTGTTGATGGCAACTGCATTCTAGACAACCTGGATGAAGTCTTTATCTCTGGTTGCCCTGTATGCCTCTGGTCCTTAGATTCTTTTTAAGATGGGCACATCAGCAATCCAACCTTTGTATGGTGTGGGCTCATGTTGTGCCCAGGGCACAAAAGAAAATGGGCAAGCCTCGGGAGAGCCAGGAATGATTGCTTTGGACATTCATAGGCTCAATCATTTAGATGTATTGAAATGTCACATTATAATTAACCATGAACAGGGTTCCCCACTTCTTTTTTTTTTTTTTTTTTTTTTTTGAGACAGAGTTTAGCTCTTGTTACCCAGGCTGGAGTGCAATGGCGCGATCTCGGCTCACCACAACCTCCGCCTCCTGGGTTCAAGCAATTCTCCTGCCTTAGCCTCCCGAGTAGCTGGGACTACAGGCATGTGCCACCATGCCCGGCTAATTTTTGTATTTTTAGTAGAGACGGGGTTTCACCATGTCGACCAGGATGGTCTTGATCTCTTGACCTCGTGATCCACCCGCCTCGGCCTCCCAGAGTGCTGGGATTACAGGCGTGAACCACTGTGCCTGGCCTTTTTTTTTTTTTTTGACACCCGGAGCCGTAATGTGACTGGCTCTGGGTCTCATAAATTATCACACCATCCTTTCTCAAATCAGCATGCCAACCTTTTGGTACCCTCCTACTTCCCCTATCAGGGCCTCCCTCCAGCCTCAGAACCTCTGCCTTTTCAAGTGTTTAAGGCGACCACCCGAACAGCATCCACTGAAACATCTTCCCCCAGCTCTCAAAGGTCCCGTTCTGTACCTCGGTTCCCCACTTCTAACCCCATCAGTTTTGAGGCCAGACCTCCCTAGGTTTGAATCTCAGCTCTTCCATTTATCAGTTGTGGGATTTGGGGGAGGTCATTAACCTCTCTATGACTTAATACCCACAATTATTAAATGGGGATTATAACATTGAGTTTATAGGGTTGTGATGATTATAGGAGATAATATAACACTTCACACAGTGCCTGGCACATGGTAGGCCTTCAGTATAACTCCCATTACATTCCTTTCTTTTAGAAAGAGAGATGGGGGGATGCAGCTTGGAACTGGAGACACCTAGTCCTGCTGTCAGGACAGAAACAGGAGCTCCAGTGGCAGCCATGGTAGGCAAGGCTCCCCGTCACCACTGGTCACCACCTCAGAGCCTGCCAAGTCTGCTATATCCGGAGCCCAACTGCACTGTCGAGTTGCTTTTGCTGGCCAAGGCCAAGGAAGGATGGGAGTGCGAGGCAATTCTGGAGAGCAGACAAAAGAGGAACCACAGAGATTCGATCCAAGATGGCTGAATAGGAACAGCTCTGGAGTGCAGATCCCAGCAAGAATGCAGAGGGTGAGTGATCACCGCACTTACAAATGAGTTTTTACTGCCCACAGGAGATTCCCAGATGAAAAAGTGCCAAGAGTCTCCAGCACGGCTGTTTCAGCTGGCACAGTGGGTCTCCGCATAAAAACTCACACAAATGTGGGCGGCTGTTTAAACTGGTGCCTGGAACACCTGAGAGACAGAGTCGCCCATTCAACTGAAGAAAAGGGGGCTGAAACAGGGAACCAGGTGATCTGGTTTGGCCGGTCCCACCCCCACGAAGACCAGCAATCTGAAACGCTCTGAACTGAGAGTTTCACAGCAAGCACAGCTGGACCATGGACAGTCCAGCTCTGTGGGGGGAAAGGGCCTCCACCATTACCAAGGCAGTCTGCCCTTTCAGAGGCAGTCCACTATTACTGAGGCAGACTGCCATTACTGAGGCAGTTCTAACTATACCTCTATAAACAAAATCGCAAGGAAGTTCATACAGCAGCTGAGCAGAGCCCATGGCAGCTCAGCAACGCCTCTGCTGGTAGACTGTGACTATTCTACCTCCTCACTGGGCAGGGCATCTCTGAAAAAAGGCAGTGGCACATCAGGAACTTACAAATAAAGCCCCACCTTCTGAGGCCAGAGCACCTGGGAAAAAAAGGTGGTTCTGAGTTCCACTGCAGCAGACTTAAATGTACCTGCCCAGCAGCTCTGAAAGAAACAATGGAGTTCACAGCTCAGCACTTGAGGTAATATAAGGGACAGACTGTCTCCTCAAGCAGCTCCCCAACCCCCGTATATCCAAAAATATACCTCATAAAGGAGAGCTCAGGCTGACATCTGGCAGGTATCCTTCTAGGACAAAGATAACAGAAGAAGAAACTGGCAGCAATCCTTACTGTTCTGCAGTTGCTGCAGGTGATCCCCAGGCAAGCAGGGCCTGGAGTGGACCTCAGCAGTCCTATAGCAGAGGGGCCAGACTGTTAGAGGGAAAACTAAAAAACAGAAAGAAATAACTTCATCATCAACAAAAAGTTCATCCACTCAGAGACCCCATCTGAAAGTAACTAACCACAAAGACCACAGGTAGATAAATCCACAAAGATGGGAAGAAACCAGCGCAAAAAGAATGAAAACACCCAAAACCAGAATGCCTCTTCTCCTCCAAGGGATCGTAACTGCTCACCAGCAAGGGAACAAGGCTGGATGAAGAATGAGTCTGATGAATTGACAGAAACAGGCTTCAGAAAGTGGGTAATCACAAACTTCTCCAAGCTAAAAGCACATGTTCTAACCCAATGCAAAGAAACTAAGAACCTTGTAAAAAGGTTTGACAAAATGCTAACGAGCATAGACAACATAGAGAAGAATATAAATGAATTGATGGAGCTGAAAAACAACATGAGAACTTCACAAAGCATACACAAGTTTCAATAGCCAAATCGACCAAGCAGAAGACAGACTATCAGAGATCGAAGATCAGCTCAATGAAATAAAACGAGAAGGCAAGATTAGAGAAAAAAAGAGTAAAAAGAAATGAACAAAGCCTCCAAGAAATATGGGATTATGTGAAAAGACCTAATCTACGTTTGATAAGTGTAACTGAATGTGACAGAGGGAATGAATCCAAGCTGGAAAACACTCTTCAGGATATTATCCAGGAGAACTCCACCAACTTAGCAAGGCAGGCCAATATTCAAGTCCAGGAAATACACAGAACACCACAAAGATATTCCTCAAGAAGAGCAACCCCAAGGCACATAATCGTCAGATTCACCAGGGATGAAATGAAGGAAAAAATGCTAAGGGCAGCCAGAGAGAAAGGTCGGGTTACCCACAAAGGGAAGCCCATCAGACTCGCAGCAGATCTCTCAGCAGAAACCCTACAAGCCAGAAGAGAGTGGGAGCCAATATTCAACATCCTTAAAGAAAAGAACTTTCAACCTAGAATTTCATGTCCAGCCAAACTAAACTTCATAAGAGAAGGAGAAATAAAATCCTTTACAAACAAGCAATTGCTGAGAGATTTCATCACCACCAGGCCTGCTTTACAAGAGCTCCTGAAAGAAGCACTAAACACAGAAAGGAACAAGCAGTACTAGCCACTCGAAAAACATACCAAATGGTAAAGGGCATTGACACAATGAAGAAATTGCATCAACTAACAGACAAAACAACCAGCTAGCATCAAAATGGCAGGATCAAATTCACACATAACAATATTAACCCTAAATGTAAATTGGCTAAATGCCCCAATCAAAAGACACAGACTGGCAAATTGGATAAAAAGTCAAAACCCACTGGTGTGCTGTATCCAGGAAACCCATCTCACATGCAAGGACACACACAGGCTCAAAATAAAGGGATGGAGGAACATTTACCAAGCAAATTTGGAGAGCGAAAAAAAAAAAAAAGCAGGATGGTGGCTCACACCTGTAATCCCAGCACTTTGGGAGGCCGAGGTGGGTGGATCACGAGGTCAAGAGATCAAGACCATCCTGGTCAACATGGTGAAACCCTGTCTCTACTAAAAATACAAAAATTAGCCGGGCATGGTGGCGTGTGCCTGTAGTCCCAGCTACTCGGGAGGCTAAGGCAGGAGAATTGCTTGAACCCAGGAGGTGGAGGTTGCGGTGAGCCGAGATTGCGCCATTGCATTCCAGCCTGGGTAACAAGAGCGAAACTCTGTCTCAAAAAAAAAAAAAAAAAAAAAAAAAAAAAGGCAGGAGTTGCAGTCCTAGTTTCTGATAAAATAGACTTTAAACCAACAAAGATCAAAAGAGACAAAGGGCATTACATAATAGTAAAAGGATCAATGCAACAAGAAGAGCTAACGATCTTAAATATGTACACACCCAATACAGGAGCACCCAGGTACATAAACCAAGTTCTAAAGGACCTACAAAGAGACTTAAAGTCTCCCACTATTATTGTGTGGAAGTCTAACACTCCACTGTCAATATTAGACAGATCAATGAGACAGAAAATTAACAAGGATATCCAGGGCTTAAACTCAGATCTGGACCAAGCAAACCTAATAGACATTTACAGAACTCCCCACCCCAAATCCACAGAATATACATTCTTCTCAGCACCACATTGCACCTAGTCTAAAATTGACCACATAATTGGAAGTAAATCACTCCTCAGCAAATGCAAAAGCACGTAAATCATAACAAACAGTCTCTCAGACCACAGTGCAATCAAGTTAGAACTCAGAATTCAGAAACTAACTCAGAACCTCACAGCTTCATGGAAACTGAACAACTGGCTCTTGAATGTTGACTGGATAAAGAATGAAATGAAGGCAGAAATAAAGATATTCTTCAAAACCAATGAGAACAAAGACATAACATACCAGAATCTCTGGGTCACATTTAAAGCACTGTCTAGAGGAAAATTTATAGCAATAAATGCCCATATGAGAAGCCAGGAAAGATCTAAAATTGACACCCTATCATCAAAATTGAAACAGCTAGAGAAGCAAGATCAAAAACACTCAAAAGCAAGCAGAGGACAAGAAATAACTACAATCAGAACAGAACTGAAGGAGAGAGAGACAAAAACCCTTCAAAAAAAAAAAAAAAATCCAGGACCTGGTTTTTTGAAAAGATCAACAAAATAGACCTCTAGCCAGATTAATAAGAAAAGAGAGAAGAATCAAATAGATGCAATAAAGAAAGATAAAGGGGATATCACCACAGATCCCACAGAAATACAAACTACTATCAGAGATTACTACAAACAGCTCTATGCACATAAACCAGTAAACCTGAAAGAAATGGATAAATTCCTGGACACTTGCACCCTCCCAAGCCTAAACCAGGAAGAAGTCGAAACCCTGAATAAACCAATAACAAGGGCTGAAGTCAAGACAGCAATTAATAGCCTACCAACCAAAAAAAGCCCAGGTCCAGATGGCTTCACAGCTGAATTCTACAAGACATACAAAGAGGAGCTGGTACCACTCCTTCTGAAACTATTCCAAACAATCCAAAAAGAAGGAATCCTTCTCAAATCATTTTATGAGACCAACATCATCCTGATACCAAAACCTGGCAGAGACTCAACAAGAAAAGAAAACTTTAGGCCAATATCCATGATGAATATAGATGCAAAAATCTTCAATACTGGCAAACCTACTGCAACAACACATCAAAAAACTTATCCATCATGATCAAGTAGGCTTCATCCTGGGGATGCAAGGCTGGTTCAACATACACAAGTCTATAAAGGTAATCCACCACATAAACAGAACCAAAGACAAAAACCACATGATTATCTCAACAGATGCACAGAAGGCCTTTGACAAAATTCAACAGCCTTTTATACTAAAAACTCTCAATAAACTAGGTATCGATGGAATGTATCTCAAAATAATAAAAGCTATTTATGACAAACCCACAGCCAATATCATACTGAATGGGCAAAAACTGAAAGCATTCCCTTTAAAATCTGGCACTAGACAAGGATGCCCTCTCTCATCAATCCTATTCAATATAGTATTGGAAGTTCTAGCCAAAGCAATCAAGCAAGAAAAAGAAATAAAGCATATTCAGTTAGGAAAGGAGGAAGTCAAATTGTCTCTATTTGCAGATGACATGATTGTATATTTAGAAGATCCTATCGTCTCAGCCCAAAATCTGCTGAAACTGATAAGCAACTTCAGCACAGTCTCAGGACACAAAATCAATGTGCAGAAATCACAAGCATTCCTATACACCAATAACAGACTTAAAGAGAGCCAAATCAAGAACAAATTGCCATTCACAGTTGCTACAAAGAGAATGAAATACCTAGAAATACAACCAGCAAAGGATGTAAAGGACCTCTTCAAGGAGAACTACAAACCACTGCTCAAGGAAATAAGGGAGGACACAAACAGATGGAAAAACATTCCATGCTGATGGTTAGGAAGAATCAATATTGTGAAAATGGCCATACTTCCCAAAGTAATTTATAGATTTAACACTATTCCCATCAAGCTACCCATGACCCTCTTGACAGAACTGGAAGAAACCATCTTAAATTTCATATGGAACCAAAAGAGAGCCCACATAGCCAAGACAATTCTAAGCAAAAAGAACAAAGCTGGAGGCATCACGCTACCTGACATCAAACTATGCTACAAGGCTACAGTAATCAAAACAGCATGATACTGGTACCAAAACAGAGATATAGACCAATGGAACAGAACAGAGGCCTCAGAGGAAATGCCACACATCTACAGCAATCTGATCTTTGACAAACCTGACAAAAATAAGCAATGGGGAAAGGAGTCCCTGTTTAATAAATGGTGTTGGGAAAACTGGCTAGCCATGTGCAGAAAGCAGAAACTGGACCCCTTCCTGACACCTTACACTAAAATTAACTCCAGATGGATTAAAGACTTAAACATAAGACCTAACACCATAAAAACCCTAGAAGAAAACCTAGGCAAAACCATTCAGGACGTAGGCATAGGCAAGGACTTTATGAGTGAAACAAACACCAAAAGCATTGGCAACAAAAGCCAAAATAGACAGATGGGATCCAATTAAACTCCAGAGCTTCTACACAGTAAAAGAAACAAGCATTAGAATGAACCAGCAACCAACAGAATGGAAAAAAATTTTTGCAATTTACCCATCTGACAAAGGACTTATATCCAGAATTTACAAAGAACTAAAACAGATTTACAAGAAAAAAATGAACCCATTAAAAAGCGCGTGAAGGATATGAACGGACACTTTTCAAAAGAAGATATATATGAGGCCAAAAATAAAAATAAAAAAAATGCTCATCTTTGGTCATTAGAGAAATGCAAATCAAAATTACATTGAGATACCATCTCATGCCAGTTAGAATGGTGATCATTAAACAATCGAGACAGCAGATGCTGGAGAGGATGTGGAGAAAAAGGAACACTTTTACACTGTTAGTGGGAGTATAGATTAGTTTAACCATTGTGGAAGAGAGTGTGGCAATTCCTCAATAGAAATTCCACTTGACCCAGCAATCCCATTACTGGGTATATATCCAAAGGATTATAAATCTTTCTATTATAAAGACACATGCACACATATGTTCACTGCAGCACTGTTTATAACAGCAAAGACTTCAACCAACCCAAATACCCATCGATGATAGACTGGACAGGGAAAATGTGGCACATATATACCATGTCATACTATGCAGCCATAAAAAACAATGAGGGCCAGGCGCGGTGGCTCAAGCCTGTAATCCCAGCACTTTGGGAGGCCAAGGCGGGCGGATCATGAGGTCAAGAGATTGAGACCATCCTGGCCAACATGGTGAAACCTTGTCTCTACTAAAAATAGAAAAATTAGCTGGGCATGGTGGTGTGTGCCTGTATTCTCAGCTACCTGGGAGGCTGAGGCAGGAGAATTGCTTGAACCCGAGAGGCAGAGGTTGCAGTGAGCCGAGATCGCGCCATTGCACTCCAGCCTGGTGCCTGGACAGAGCGAGACTCTGTCTCAAAAAAACAAAACAAAACAAAACAAACAAAAACAATGAGTTCGTTTCGTTTGTAGGGACATGGATGAACCTGGAAACTATCATTCTCAGCAAACTGACACAAGAACAGAAAATCAAACACCGCATGTTCTCACTCATAGGCAAGTGTTGAACAATGAGAACACAAGGACACAGGGAGGGGAGCATCTCACACTGAGGTCTGTTGTGAGGGACTAGTCTGTTGTGGGGGACTAGGGGAGGGACAGTGGGGGGTAGGGAGTTGGGGAGGGATAACATGGGGAGAAATGCCAGATATAGGTGATAAGGATGGAGGCAGCAAACCACATTGCTATGTATGTACCTATGCAACAATCCTGCATGTTCTTCACATGTACCCCAGAACCTAAAGTGCAATAAAATATATATTAACAACAACACAAAAAACAAAAATCAGCTGGGTGTGGTGGCACGCGTCTGTAGTCTCAGCTACTCGGGAGGCTGAGGCAGGAGAATTGCCTGAACCTGGAATACAACCAGCAAAGGATGTAAAGGACCTCTTCAAGGAGAACTACAAACCACTGCTCAAGGAAATAAGGGAGGACACAAACAGATGGAAAAACATTCCATGCTGATGGTTAGGAAGAATCAATATTGTGAAAATGGCCATACTTCCCAAAGTAATTTATAGATTCAATGCTATACCCAGCAAGCTACCTATGACCTTCTTGACAGAACTGGAAGAAACCATCTTAAATTTCATATGGAACCAAAAGAGAGCCCGCATAGCCAAGTCAATTCTAAGCAAAAAGAACAAAGCTGGAGGCATCACGCTACCTGACATCAAACTATGCTACAAGGCTACAGTAATCTCTGCAGTGAGCAGAGGTCATGCTAGGGCACTCCAGCCTGGGCAACACAGCACGACTTTGTCTCAAGACCAAAAAATAAAAATAAAAAATAAGGGCCCAAAGCTACAATTATTATACATGATTTTTTTTTAGGGCAGAATTCATTATTGTTGTTTATAGTGTTTTTCTAGTCCCGGCTGGGGTTCCTGCAGCTCACTTCATATCCCAGGGCCTCAGTTTTGTGTAAAGAACAGTTGTGGTTATTTTCAGGCTGAGACCTGACGCCTTGCCATTCTCCCTCGTCAGTTTCTGCCTTTCCTCCTAGGCTTTCAACCTAACCCATTTGTGAGGTTTGCCTGCCATGAGCAGGTTTAGGTTTGAAAGGCCAAGCCTTAAAGCAGTGTTCTTAAAATCCAACATGTCTCAGAATCACCCAGCCAAGAGTTTCTGAGTCAGCAGGTGTGGGGTGGGCCTGGGATTCTGCATTTCTAACGAGCTGGGCCACGTTGATGCTGTTGGTCTCACACCTCACTTAGGGAACTACTGTCTTCAGCCAGCGCGTTTCAACCTCAGATGTCCATTAGAACCACCTGAGAAAGAAAAAAAAAAATCCCAGGCTGCACCCCAGGTGAATTAAATTGGGAGCTCAGAGGGTGGTACCCAGAGGGGCAGCAGCCTCAGGGCTTTGTGTTCACTTAGCTGTTGACCATCCGGCTGAGGGTAGAGAGATTAGAGGGCAGTGAACAAAGGACCAATTAGTAAATATTTTAGGCTTTGCAAGCCACATATGGTTTCCGTGGCATATTTTTCTTTGCTTTTTGTTTCAAATCTTTAAATGTTTTAAAAAATGATTCTTAGCTTCCAGGTCATAGTGTAGAAACAGTTTGTGGGACCCTTGGAGAATGTGCATCAGCCAGTCATGTATCTATCAAATTTAACGATGAAAATAGCTACTCACAATTAGCATTATTTATACAATAAATTAAAACCAAGGCAGAATGTAGAGCTATTTAAAGGAATTAAAGGTCCAAGGCGAATGTGGCTGCTTCTTGTTAAACTTTTACTGTTGTTATCCCTCACTGCTTTCCTAACCCAATTCTCCTTTGTACATTAACAAAAGACAAGGAGGGGTTTCCTTGCACCGATTCCCCTTTTGCAGTTCACTGTACTAGTCTTGCTTCCTAGTACTTTCAAGGAACTTCAGGTTTCCAGCCAAGTTAAAAGCAATGGGGAAAGGAGTCCCTGTTTAATAAATGGTGTTGGGAAAACTGGCTAGCCATGTGCAGAAAGCAGAAACTGGACCCCTTCCTGACACCTTACACCAAAATTAACTCCAGATGGATTAAAGACTTAAACATAAGACCTAACACCATAAAAACCCTAGAAGAAAATCTAGGCAAAACCATTCAGGACATAGGC
>PVKV010033130.1:0-11453 GCA_004027835.1 Alouatta palliata
GTAAGTTACGAGATGGAAGATTAACAATAGGGAACAGTCATTCTGTGAATCCTTTTACTATTCTAAAGCTTTTGCAGAAAAATAAGTGTGTTCAATGTAATTCTTCAAAAGCATGTTGCAGTAGCCAGCCATACTCTTTGTATTCCCAGTATCATGTATGCACTAAAAAGAAAAGTGTGATTGCTGCTGCTGTGAGTGAACCATTGTTTAAAATAAAAAGCTTATTAGATTTGTAAATGAACAGAATAGCATCAGATGTTTCTGAGAGATTAGAAAATGTTTTGAATTTATAAAATTATGTTTTTCATTGTAACATATTGATTTTTTTTGACATTTTAAGTTTAACAGATTGTATTTCTTTCAAGTTTCTATACTTGCTTAAGCAATCTTGGTTTGAGTAAGGGTCTTGATTTGTGCTATTATGTTCTGTTAGTTTTGGCATGAATATACTAAAGTTTTTTTTCTTTTTTTTTTTTTCCTAGTATATTTTCTCCTTTTTGGTTCTCTTTGTATTTACTACTTTTCTCTTTTTCTTGTTTTTTTTTTTTTTGTTTGTTTGTTTGTTTGTTTTCTGTTGTTTTAGTTTGGTGTTTGTTCCTGTGTCCATTGTTTCCGGTATTTCTTTCCCCCTCTGGATTTCCCACGGGCTGGATCCAGATGGTCCAGTTATGGCCAGCTCCTTCCTCCTCCTCCGTTTCCTCCTCTGGTAGAGCACTCTTTCGATGCTGACACTGCCAACCTCCAGTATCCTCACCCTCGCAGATGTTATCTCTCTCGGCCTCTTAATCCCTTACCTGAGAATGAAGGGGTTTAAAACACTGACTTAACATTGAAAAGCCTTATTCAAGTGCTTGTAAATGCTTTCATTTCTGGCTGCTATTTTTCTTCATTTTCTTTCAGAAGATTTTTCTAACTTAGGGTCTGTCTTGCGTGTATTACAGCCAGAATACAGTGTTCAGAACCTAAATCTGTTTGTGTGTCTGCGTTAAAGGAACATTTGCTTCTCTGGGTGATAACCTTTGATGAAATAAGGTATGTCCAAATAATGTTAACTGTGAAATTATACACAGTAGCTGACTTCAAAGTGCCTGTTCTGTAGTTTTATTTTGAACTGTTACCATAGTCTTAAGTTGCTTATGCTTTATCAGACTGGCTAATGTGAAAGCATATTATTATGAAGTTTATTCTGTCTTTGAGATCTTAAGAAATGGATTTAATTTTACAGGCTAATGTTGTAACTGATGAGTATGTAAAATAAATCTTTCCTGTGTATAAAGCAGCAAAAAAAAAAAAAAAAAAAGAATCACTTAAACCTGGGAAGCGGAACTTATAGTAAGCACAGATCTCCCCACTGCACTCCAGCCTGTGTAACAGAGTGAGACTCCATATAAATAAATAAATAAATAAATGCAGACTTAGTCAGATATTGGTGCTTTCTGTTTTCTCTGTAAACTTTAAAAAGCCGGCAAAGATTATGATACTTAAGATGGAGATTTGTTGTCTTCATCTGTGCCAGAAGTAACTGTGTTGTGACAAGAGTGCCAAGTGTAAGAGACTTTGTGTTGTGCCTGTCTTCTCTAATTAATGTTAATAATGAGACCAGGGGGAGCAACATTAGCATTGTCAGGGGACTTATTTAAAACACGCATTCATGGACCCTTTCAAAACCTGTAGAATCACATTACATAGAGTGGGAACACTTTTACCAAGTGACTTATAAGCTCATTAAAGCTTGAGAGGCAATCCTTAGTTAAGTGGTTATAAACTTAGTTGTTAATTAGAATCACATGGCTAATTTTCAGAAATCTCTTTATGGCTGCTTTTCCTGCCACAGGTTCTGATTAATGTTCTGGGTGGAAGCATTCATGTTGTGTTAATTAACTGACTCATATGACTCTTAAGTTGTGGCCAGAATAAAACATAGGGGATTCAAGATACATTTGTGAGAGTTAGGTTTCACCTGTGCACTAAAAGGTGACCCTAGAGCCTCTTTCTCTTTGGGTTTCATAGGGACAGGGCAGTAGGGCTTATATTTTCATTACTGTAGCAGCAATTGCTGGCAGGGGAGGGCACCTGAGGACAGGAAAGGAGAAATTCATATTTTTTTTAATTTGTGGAGCAGCTTATTGTTCCTGAATCTTTTCTGTTACAATGTAAAAAAAATGGGTGGAGTTTTCTGCTTCGGTTCTTCTGCCTGTGGGTGTGATGGTAGCAGGTAAACATGTGGTACTGACACCATTAAAGGCACATTCTCAAGATGCGGGTGTAATTTGTCCAGAGAATCTTATCTGAGAAGAAATCCTAGAGAAGAAGGAGAAAGAGAAAAAAATGGTTTTCTTAATAATGATTTTTTTTAAAATATGAAGTTTCTCTCCTGTTGCCCAAGCTGGAGTGCAATGGCACAATCTCAGCTCACTGCAAATTCTGCCTCCCAGGATCAAGCGATTCTTCTGCCTTAGACTTCCAGGTAGCTGGAATTACAGACATGTGCCACCACATCCGGCTAATTTTTGTAATTTTAGTAGAGACGGGGTTTCTCCATGTTAGGCTGGTCTTGAACCCCCAATTTCAGGTGATCCACCCGCCTTGGCCTTTCAAAGTACTGGGATTATAGACGTGAGCCACCACACCTGGAAATGATGAAATATTGAATATTTTTATTTAAGTTCCAGGATACATATGCATAATGTGCAGCTTTATTACAAATGTATATGTGTGTCATGGTGATTTTCAAATAACATGATTTTATTTCTTTTTATGGCTGCATAGTATGCCATGGTGTATATTTCCCACATTTTATTTAGCCAATCTGTTAGTGATGGGCATTTGGGTTGGTTCCGTTTCTTTGCTATTGTAAATAGTTCTACAACAAACCATTACATACGTGTGCATGTGTCTTTATAGCAGACTGATATATATTCCTTTGAGTATATTCCCAGTAATGGGATTGCGGGGTCAAATAATATTTCTGGTTCTAGATCCTTGATGATCACCACACTGTCTTCCATGATGGTTGAACTAATACACATTTTCACCAATAGTGTAAAAGCATTCCTATTTCTCCACAGCCTCACCAGTATATACTGTTTCTGACTTTTTAATAATCATCATTCTGACCAGTGTGAGATAGTTCTCATTGTGGTTTTGATTGGTATTTGTCCAATGATAAGTGATGTTGAACTGCTTTTCATGTGTTTGTTGGCTGCATAAATGTCTTCTGAAAAGTGTCTATTTATCTTTTGCTCAGTTTTTGATGAGATTGATTTTTTCTTGTAAATTTTTAAAGTTTCTTGTAAATTCTGGATATTAGACCTTTATCATATGGGTAGATTGCAAAAATTTTTCTCTCATTCTATAGGTTGCCTGTTCACTCTGATAGTAGTTTCTTTTTCTGTACAGAAGTTCTTTTCTTTAATTAGATCTTATTTATCAATTTTGCATTTCATTGCAATTACTTTTGGCGTTTTTGTCATGAAGTCTTTGCCCATGCCTATGTCCTGAATGGTATTTCCTAGGTTTTCTTTTTCTTTATTTTATTTTATTTTATTTCATTTTATTTATTTATTTTGAGACAGAGTTTCGCTCTTGTTGTCCAGGCTGGAGTGCAATGATGTCATCTTAGCTCACCGCAACCTCCACCTTTCAGGCTCAATTGGTTGTCCTGCCTCAGCCTCCCAAGTAGTTGAGATTACAGGCATGTGACACCTCGCTTGGCTAATTTTTTTTGTATTTTTAGTAGGGATGGGGTTCCTCCATGTTGGTCAGACTGGTCTCAAACTCCCGACCTCAGGTGATTTGCCCACCTCAGCCTCCCAAAGTGCCAGGATTACAGGTGTGTGCCACTGTGCCTGGCCACCTAGGTTATTTTCTAGAGTTTTTATGGTTTTGAGTTTTACATTTAAGTCTCTAATTCATCTTGAGTAAATTTTTGTAGATGATGTAAGGAAGAAGTCTAGTTTGAGTTTACTCTATATGGCTAATCAGTTTTCTAAGCACCATTTATTGAAAGGAAAATCGTTTCCCTGTTGTTTATTTTTGTCAGGTTTGTTGAATATCTGATGGTTGTAGATGTGTGGTGTTATTTCTGAGGTCTTTTTCTGTTTCATTGGTCTCCATGTCTGTTTTTGAACCAGTATTATGCTATTTTGGTTACTGTAGCCTTGTAGTATAGCTTGAAGTCAGGTAGTGTGATGCCTTTATCTTTGTTCTTTTTGCTTAGGATTGTCTTGGCTATACAAGATCTTTTTTTGGTTGCATATGAAATTTAAAGTAGTTTTTTTTTCTAATTCTGTGAAGAATATCAATGGTAGTTTGATGGGAATAGCATTGAATCTATAAATTACTTTAGGCAGTATGGCCATTTTTATAATGTTGATTCTTTTTTTTTTTTTTAGTTGGTGTTTTCCTCTTGTTGCCCAGGCTGAAGTGCAATGGTGTGATCTCAGCTCAATAAAACGCCAACTTCCCAGGTTCAAAAAATTCAAGTGATTCTCCTGCCTCAGCCTCCCATGTAGCTGAGATTACAGGCATGCCTCACCACACCCGGCTAATTTTGTATTTTAGTAGAGATGGGTTTTCTTCATGTCAGTTAGGGTGGTCTGAAACTGTTGACCTCAGGTAATCCACCAGCTTGGGCCTCTGAAAGTGTTGGGATTACAGGCGTGAGCCTCTGTGCCCGGCCTGATATTGATTCTTTCTGTCCATAAGAATGGAATGTTTTTCCATTTGATTGTGTGCTCTCTTACTTCCTTGAGCAGTGATTTATAGTCCTCCTTGAAGAGGTCCTTCACATTCCTTGTTATCTGTATTTCTAGGCATTTTATTTGTTTTGTAGCAATTGCGAAGTTCATGTATGATTTGGCTCTCTGATTGTTTATTGTTGGCTTATAGGAATGCTTATGATTTTTTAATATTGATCAGACTTTGCTGAAGTTATTTATCAGCTTAAGGAGTTTTTGGGCTGAGATGATGGAATTTTCTAAATATAGTACAATGCCTTCTGCAAACAGAGACAATTTGACTTCCTCTTTATCTATTTGAATACTCTTTATTTTTTTCTCTTGCCTGATTGCCCTGGCCATAACTTACAATACTATGTTTAATAGGAGTGGTGAGAGAGGGCATCCTTGTCTTGTACTAGTTTTCAAAAAGAATGTTCCCAGCTTTTTCCCATTCAGTATAATACTGGCTGTTGGTTTGGCATAAACAGTGCTTCTTATTCTAAGATATGTTCCATGAACACATAGTTTATTGAGAGTTCTTAACATCAAAAAAGTTGAATTTTACCAAAGGCTTTCTGCATCTATTGAGATAATAATGTGGCTTTTGTCTTTGGTTATGTTTATTTCATGAATTATGTTTATTAATTTGCATATGTTGAACCAGCCCTGCATCCCAGGGATGAAGCCAACATGATCGTGGTGGATGTTTTTTGATGTGCTCCTGGATTCGGTTTGTCAGTGTTTATTTCACTTGGAGTTTCTTTCTTGTTGCTCAGACTAGAGGGCAATGGTGTAGTCCCCGTTCACTGCAACCTCCACCTTTTGGGTTCAAGTAATTCTCCTGCCCCAGCATCCTAAGTAGCCAAGATTACAGCTGCCTGCCACCACACCCAGCTACTTTTTTTTTTTTTTTTTTTTTTTTTTGTAATTTTAGTAGAAACAGGGTTTCACCATGTTGGCCAGGCTGGTCTTCAACTCTTGACCCCAGGCAATCTGCCGGACTCAGCCTCCCAAAGTGCTGAGATTACAAGTGTGAACCACCGTCCCCTGCCTTGACTTGCCAGTATTCTATTGAGGATCTTCACATTGATGTTTATCAGGGATATTGTCCTGAAGTGTTTTTTGTTATTGTTGTGTTTCTCCCAGGTTTTAGTAGAATTTTGTTGGTGTCACAAAATGTGTTAGGAAGGAATCCCTCTTTTTCAGTTGTTTGAAATAGTTTCAGAAGGAATTGTACCAGCTCCTCTTTGTACCTCTTGTGGAATTTGGCTGTGAATCTGTCTGGTCCTGGGCTTTTTTGGTTGGTAGGCTATTAACTACTACCTGAATTTCACAACTTGTTATATTGGTCTATTCAGGGATTTGACTTCTTCGTGGTTTAGTCTTAGGAGGGTGTATGTGTCAAGGAATCATCCATTTCATTTAAATTTTCTAGTTCATTTGCATAGAGGTGTTTATAGTAGTCTCTGATAATAGTTTATATTTCTGTGGGGTCAGTGGGGAGATCTCCCTTATTTTTTTTTAATGTGTGTATTTGATTCTTCTCTTTTCTTCTTTACTAGTCTAGCCAGTAGTCTTTTTCTGAGACAGGGTCTCATGCTGTTGCCCAGGCAGGGGTTCAGTGTTGTGATTGTGGCTCACTGCAACCTCTACCTCCTGGGTTCAAGCAATTCTTCCTTCCTCAGCTTCTGGAGTAGATGCAATTACAGGCACCCACCATCACACCCAGCTAATTTTCTATTTTTTAGTAGAGATTGGGTTTTGACACATTAGCCAGACTGATCTTGAACTCCTGATCTCAGGTGATCTGTCTGCCTTGGCCTCCCAAAGTGCTGGGATTACAAGCATGAGCCACCATGCCCAGCCTTAGCTCTTTTAATTGTGATGTTGAGGTATGTATTTGAGATTTTTCTAGCTTTCTCATGTGGTCACGTAATGGTATAAATTTCCCTCTAAACACTGTTTCAGTTGTGTCCCAGAGATTCTGGCATGTTGTGTCTTTATTCTCACTGGTTTCAAATAACTTCTTGATTTTTGTCTTAATTTAATTATTTACCCAGGAATCATTCAGGAGCAGGTTGTTCATTTTTTATGTAAATGTGTGGTTTTGAGTAAGTTAATCATGAGTTCTAATTTGATTATGCTGTGGTCTGAGAGACTGTTATAATTTTAGTCCTGTTGCATGCCTGAAGAGTGTTTTACTTCCAATTCTGTGGTTGAATTGAGAAAAGTGCCATGTGGCACTGAGAAGAATGTATATTCTGTTTATTTGGGGTGGTGAGTTTTGTAGATGCCTATTGGGTCCACTTGATCAAGAGCTGAGTTCAAGTCCTGAATATCCTTGTTAATGTTCTGTCTTGTTGATCTGTCTAATATTGACCGTAGGGTGTTAAAGTCTCCCACTATTATTGTGTGGGAATCTAAGACTCTGTAGGTCTCTAAGAACTTCTTTTATGAATCTGGGTGCTTCTGTATTGGGCACATTTATATTTAGGATAGTTAGCACTTCTTGTTGAATGGATTCCTTTACTATAATATAATGCCCTTCTGTTTTTTTTTTGTTTTTGTTTTTGTTTTGTTTTTTTAGTCTTTGTTGGTATAAAGTCTGTTTTGTCAGAGACGAGGATTCCATCCCTTGCTTATTTCTGCTTTCCATTTGTTTGGTAAATTTTGCCTCACCCCTATGTGTGTCTTTACACATGAGATAGGTCTCCTGAATACAGCACATTGTTGAGTGTTGACTCTTTATCCAATTTTCCAGTCTATGTCTTTTAATCGGGGCATTTAGTTCATTTACATTTAAGTATTGTTCTGTCGTTATGATGCTATCTGATTATCTTGCACACTAGTTGATTCTGTTTCTTCATATTGTCATTGGTCTTTATGGTGTGTTTTTGCGGTGGTTGGTACCATTTTTTCTTTTCCTTATTTAGTGCTTTTTTCAGGAGGTTTTGCAAGCCAGGCCTGGTGGAGACAAAATCCCTAAACATTTCTTGTCTGGAAGGGATTTTATTTCTTTTTCAACTCATGAAGCTTAGTTTGGCTGGATATGAAATTCTAGGTTAAAAATTCTTTTCTTTAAGAATGTTAAATATTGGCCTCTATTGTCTTCTGGCTTGTAGAGTTTCTACTGAGAAGTCCACTGTTAGTTTGATAGTGGGTATGTAGTGCTTTTGTAGGTGACCTGGCCTTTCTCTCTAGCTGCCCTTAACATTGTGTGTGTGTGTATTCATTTCAACCAGAATCTATTATGTTTCTTGGGGTTGATCTTCTGGAGTATCTTAGTGGTGTTCTGTGTATTTCCTGAATTTGAATGTTAGCTTGTCTTGCTAGGTTGGGGAAGTTCTCCTTGAGAAGACCCTGAAGTATGTTTTCCAGCTTGTTTCTTCTCCCCATTTCCTTCGGGTTTTCCAGTCAGTTGTAGATTTGGACTTTTTATGTAGTCGCATATTTCTCAGAGGCTTTATTTATACCTTTACATTCTTTTTTTCTCTAATCTTGTCTGCATGCCTTATTTCAGCAAGGAGTTCTTCAAATCTGATATTTTTTCTTCCACTTTGTCAACTTGGCTATTGATACTTGTGTGTGCTTCATGAAGTTTTCATGCTGTGATATTTTACTGTCAGGTCATTTATGTTTTTCTCTAAACTGGTTATACTAGTTAGTGGCTCCTCTGTCTAACCTTTTATGAAGGTTCTTAGCTTTTTTTGCGTTCAGTTAGAAAACACTCCTTTAGCTCAGTGGAGTTTGTTATTACCATCTTCTGAAGCCTACTTCTGTCAATTTGCCTATCTCATCCTCTGTCCAGTTCCACATCCTTGCTGAAGAGGCACTGTGATCATTTGGAGAAGAGGCACTCTTGCTTTTTGGGTTTTCAGCATTTTTTCAATGATTCTCATCTTCATGACTTTGTCTAGTATTGGTCTTTGAAGATACTGACTCTTGGATAGGATTCTTGTAGGGACTTTTTTGTTGCTGTTGTTTATTTCTGTTTGCTTTTCTCTAAATGGTCAGGTTTCTCTTCTAGACGGTTGCGGTGGTTTCCTGGGGGTTCACTCCTGCACCTGGAGATATTACTCAAGGAGCCTGGAGAACAGCAAAGATGGGTGCCTGCTCCTTCCTCTGAAATCTCTGATGTCAAGAAGTACCAATTGGATGCCAGTGGGAACACTCCTGTAAAGAATCTCTGACAACCCATGTTGGAGTATCTCACCCAGTTGGGTGGCACAAGGAACAGGACCATTTAATGAAGCAATTTTACTGTTCCTTGGTGGAGGGGGTATTTTGCTGGGGGTAAGCCCATTACTTTGGTTGCTTGGATTCCTCAGAAATGGCAGGAGAAAAACCTAAGTCTGTTGGTCTGCAGAGACTGTGGTCACCTCTTTACCTAGGGACTCAGGTCTAGGGAGACCGGAGTTCTGTCCTTGAGCCACTGGCTGGAGTTGTTGGAGTTCCTGCAGGAAGGCCCCACACAGTGAGCAGGGATGGGTCAGGGTCAGGCCTGAAGAGGTGCTCTGGCCGCAGTCTGCCACAGCCGGTTTGTTGGGCTGTTGGAGACACCTCTTGGGATCAAGCCATCCAGCGTCCCTGGCTCCAGCAGGGGAAAAGCGCAGCCTGCCACTATAGAGATAGCTGTCACCCTTCCCTTCCTCTGCCCAAGGAGCTTTGTGTGTTAGGCAGCTATCATCTCAGTGCTGGTTACTGCCCCACCCCAAGGGAGCTCAAATAGCTTAGACAGCAGGCAGCCACAGCAGTGTTGCTGGTCATCCCTCTCCTGGGAACTCAGCAGGCATAAGCAGATTTTAGCTCAGAGGTTGTTGAGAATCTGTATAGCTCTGGGGTTGAGACTCTAGGCCATGGTGGAGTGGGATTTTGAGTGAAATCTTTCTATCTGTGGGTTGCAGTTCCATGGAAAAACATGGTTGTGTCAGCTAAGTAGCACACTCACTCACCATTTCCTTGGCTGGGGAGTCAGGATCCCCTGCCCTGTGTGGCTCTCAGGTGTGTTGCCACACCACACTGCTCTTTCTTTCTGTGGGTGATGTCAGCTGCCTAGTCAGTTTTTATGAGAGAACCTGGATACGTCAGGTGTCCGTGCAAGATTCACATGCTATTATGGTTCTTTTTGGTTTGAGCCTCTGATCACCACTGCTTCTAGTCGGCCATCTTTGCTCTGCTCCTAAAAAAGGGTTTTTTGTTTGTCTTTAGTTTTTTTTAGCTAAACACGTCTTAGATTAAGAGCTGTGTCTACTCTGCCTCCTCGAATGCCATGCGTTTAGTACTTGCAAAGCTTCATTTACTTGTGCTTTTTCTTCCTAATGAGTTTAACTGCTTTTTAGTTCTTATAATAGTCAAGGTTCTTTGAAAACTATCTTTCCTATATACCAGAGTCTTCTCTACATTCTCAACATCATAGCTTCTTATATGTCATCAATAATTCTCATTATGAATTTATAAGCTGCAATATTAAGAATGTTTTCTTCATGGCTGTGGAACATGTGCAAGTGTGGATACTCAAGATTCCTATTGGGGAAAAGCTAGGGTGCTTAGTGCAGATGGAGAGCATGTAATGTTGAGGTTCCATCTCTGTTGTCTATTAGGTCTATGCAAAATAGAATTAAGAAAATGCTTATTTAAATGGGATGACATTTTTATTACCTAGAAAGTTTTTTTTTTAAAGTGATACTTGCTCTTTAGAGTGTGAAAGAAAGACTACATAACATCACCATTAAAATTTACAGAATTAAGCCAGGCATGGTGGCTCACGCCTGTAATCCCAGCACTTTGGGAGGCTGAGGTGGGTGGATCACCTGAGGTCAGGAGTTTGAGACCAGCCTGACCAACATGGAGAAACCCCACCTTTAAAAAAATAAAATAAAATAAAATAAAATTTACAGAATTGGGGGATATTTGTATCTGGAACTTCGCATAAAACTGATGTTTATTTTTCTTTTTTGAGACGGAGTCTAGATTCATCATCAGACTGGAGTGCAGTGGCATGATCTCGGCTCACTGAAACCTCTGCCTTCTGGGTTCAAGCAATTCTCCTGCCTCAGCCTCCTGAGCTGGGACTACAGATGCTCGCAACCACGTAAGGCTAATTTTTGTATTTTCTGTGGAGACAGGATTCCACCATGTTGGCCAGGATGGTCTCGATGTCTTGACCATATGATTCACCTGCCTTGGCCTCCCAAAGTGCTCAGATTACAGGAGTGAGCCACTACGCACGGTCAAACTGATGTTTCTTTATGACTAAATTCAGACTATAATTTACTTTTGAGAAGGCAGTGACGCTGTGTCTTTCTGTGTGCCTCAGCACATCATAGAACAGTGTCTTTAGGCAGTTGATGGTAATAACCCACTTGGTTAATAAGCTTTGTGAGAGATTTTTTTTTCTATAGAGCTAATTATTTTTCTTTTCATTATTAAGTATCTTTTTGCAGCTGATGTGGAAAAACAATCACTTTTAATCTAGCAGCTGTCCTTTCTTAGGTTTCCTTTGCATTTATGTCTTTGGAAAATTAAAGCACTCATCTTTGTTTACAGGCCACAAAAACTAAAAAACACACAGGCTCTTTCACTTACTAGATGTTTGACAAAATAGTTTTCTTGTGCCAAAAACTTTGGCATTAGTGGTGAGCTTGTTAGAGATGGAGAAACTCAGATTTTATTCCAGATTTTCTGAAAAAATAATCTGCATTAACAAGATCTCCAGTTTATTGTACACATTAA
>PVKV010033131.1:8753-19132 GCA_004027835.1 Alouatta palliata
TCGCTCTTGTTACCCAGGCTGGAGTGCAATGGCGCGATCTCGGCTCACCGCAACCTCCGCCTCCTGGGTTCAAGCAATTCTCCTGCCTCAGCCTCCCGAGTAGCTGGGACTACAGGCACGTGCCACCACGCCCAGCTAATTTTTGTATTTTTAGTAGAGACGGGGTTTCACTATGTTGACCAGGATGGTCTCGATCTCTTGACCTCGTGATCCACCCGCCTCGGCCTCCCAAAATGCTGGGATTACAGGCGTGAGCCACCGCACCCGGCCGTAGGAACACAGTTCTTAAAATTCTGCCTGGGCGCAGTGGCTCACACTTGTAACCCCAACACTTTGGGAGGTCGAGACAGGAGTTCAAGACCTCCTTGAGCCCAGGAGTTCAAGACCAACATGGGTATAGCAGGTCTACAGTCCTTCTTTATTTTGAAAAAAGTATTAAAGAGGCCGGGTGCAGTGGTTCACACCTGTAATCCCAGAACTTTGGGAGGCCAAAGTGGGCGGATCATTTGAGACCAGGATTTCGAGACCAGCCTGGCCAACATGATGAAACCTCATCTCTCTACTAAAAACACAAAAATTAGGCCAGGCACAGTGGCTCACGCCTGTAATCCTAGCACTTTGGGAGACCGAGGCAGGCAGATCACCTGAGGTCAGGAGTTCGACACCAGCCTGGCCAACATGGCAAAACCCCGTCTCTACCAAAAATTACAGAAATTAGCTGGGCATGGTGGTATGTGCCTGTAATCCCAGCTACTTAGGAAGCTGGGGCAGGAGAATCACTTGAACCTGGGAGGCGGAGGTTTCAGTGAGCCAAGATCGCACCACTGCACTCCAGCCTGGGTGACAGGGAGACTGTGTTTCATAAATAAATAAAATAAAATAAAATAAAAATACAAAAATTTGCTGGGTGTTGTGGTGGGCACCTGTAATCTCAGCTACTAGAGAGGTTGCAGCACAAGAATCACCTGAACCCAGGAGGCAGAGGTTGCAATGAACCAAGATGGCACCACTGCACTCCAGCCTGGGTGACAGAGTGAGACTCTGTCTCAAAAAAAAGCATTAAAGAGAGAAAAAAAAAAAGTTTAAAAAACTCCTATTCAGAAATGTTTGAAACCAATTTCTATTCTCCCTCCCTCTCCTGGTTCTTTTTTTCATTCGGATCTCTGTTGACTCATCTGTAAACCTGAACCGTATCCTTTCCCTGGAGGCGTTTGTTTTTTCAAGGAAGTATCTCATATAATCTCTCTCTATTTTTTTTTTGACATGGAGTTTTGCTCTTGTTGCTCAGGCTGGAGTGCAGTGGCGCGATTTCGGCTCACTGCAACCTCCATCTCCTGGGTTCAAGTGATTCTCCTGCCTCAGCCTCCCGAGTAGCTGGGATTATAGGCATGTGCCACCACACCCAGCTAATTTTTTGTATTTTTAGTGGAGATGGGTTGTCACCATGTTGGCTAGGCTGTTCTCGAACTCCTGACCTCGGGTGATCTACCCGCCTTGGCCTCCCATAGTGCTGGGATTACAGGCGAGAGCCACCACGCCCAGCCTCCCATTGTACTCTCAGTGAGGTCCCTCAGCCTGAGAAGGCACAGAGTAACATGTTTCTTTTCCAAACAGATGATGTGAGACGTGGAGACACACAACGTTGGGAGCACCTTCACGACAGGAAGCTGCATCACCTGTGGATTGTGTGGCCTCTGGTAGATCACATCACTGATCTGAGCTTCAGTTCTCCCATCTCTCAAGTGAGGACAGTATGTGCTCTGCATATGTCGCTGGGTAGCTGAGAGGATCTCATGAAATCATGTATGTGAAGTAGTTTGTAAGTGTACAGCCTTGTGCATGTGGAATGGATCATTGCTGCATTGTGAGCACCGTTTGAACAGCTCTCCAGCCGACCCTTGAATCCTTCAGGCACTTACACAAAAGTGATGCTTGGAGGACCCTCAGGCCAGGTCTTTGGTTCCCTGTTAGAGTGGTCACAGCTAGGGAATCGCAGAGCACTGCCAATACAACAGATGGTAGGAACTTCAATGAAGACACTAATTGTTTGGAAGGTGTTTTCTGAAAGCAGAGCTAACAATGCAGTTTCATGCCACTGTGAGAACTGAGTGCCTGGTTACCCCTCTCAGGTCTTGCTGCTTGCTCTGCTGTAAGGGAAGGTGCTGAGTGGATAGGACTGAAGCTGTTTATTGTCACCAAGAAGCTTCTGGTTGAGGGTAAGGGATGGAGGATGAGAATTAAACATCACTTGGTTTTCAACATTCCATATCACTCTGATGCTTCTGTGAACTGAGAAATTATTCTCCTGTACTTTTGTGGGAAATAAGACACATGGTACAATTATAGGGTTTTTTTTCTATACCAAGTCTATAGATGTGGATTATAGATACTGAAAGAGATTGGCATTCAGCTTATTGATTTGGGTCTGTGTGTGCTTGTATAATGCTCCCTCTGTCACCTCACCCATACCCTCCTGACCAAATATTCTCTCTCCGAGGTTTGAATACTCTAGAATATTCCTTTTTTTTTTCTTTGAGATGGAGTCTCACTCTGTCGCCCAGGCCAGAGTACAATGGTGCGATCTTGGCTCACTGCAACCTTCGCATCCTGAATTCAAGCGATTCTCCTGCCTCAGCCTCCCGAGTAGCTGGGATTACAGGTACCCACCACCATGCCTGGCTAATTTTGTATTTTTAGTAGAGTTGGGGTTTCACCACGTTGGCCAGGTTGGTCTTGAACTCCTGACCTCAAGTGATCCACCTGTTTCAGCCTCTCAAATTGCTGAAATTACAGATGTGAGCCATCGCATGCAACCAACTGTGACATTTTGATACAGTTTTGATAAAAGGCAGAGAGAAATTCCATAATAAAGAACAAGTCCTGTGTTATGTTTACATAATTGTTAATATTTATTTATTTATTTTTGAGGTGGAGTCTCACTCTGTCGCCCAGGCTGGAGTGCAGTGACACGATCTCAGCTCACTGCAACCTCCACCTCCCAGGTTCTGGCAATTCTCCTGCCTCAGCCTCCCGAGTAGATAGGATTACAGGTGTGTGCCACCACGCCCAGCTAATTTTTGTATTTTTTTTTTTCTAGTAGAGATGGGGTTTCACTATGTTAGCCAGGCTGGTCTTGAATGCCTGACCTCGTGATCCACCCACCTCGGACTCCCAAAGTGCTGGGATTACAGGCGTGAGCCACCACGTCTGGCCTTGTTAATAGTTTTTTTGACATATTTCTGTACCCTGTATGTCTTATACTGTTGGGTATAATACTCCTTCCTCCAACCCCAAAGACTCTTCTGCAACAAAAATCCAAATAATTGCTTTTAGGATTTCCACAAATCTTGATTCACCATTAGACACATAATTGTTCTTTACAGGGGACCACTGAGAAAATGGCCCAGCAGATATTACTTGTATAAACTCAAGTAACTATTGCTTTACTAGTTTGAACACATTTGTTATCTGTTGTTTTGGTTCTTGGTAGGTACCTTCTTCAGTTCCAGCAAACATGGAGAGACCAATGATTATATTTGGGCTAGAGAGTGGTCAGACAATACAATTTATAAACAACCATGCAATTTTGATATGACCCCAAATAATTATAATCCCAAAGGCAACAGAAAGAAGGTAGGGAGAACACTGGGAACACTGTGCATTACCACCCCAAGAAAACAAAGAAATTTCCCTAAGAAAACAAAGAGTTTCTTTGGTATACTGTGCCTGTCTGCTCTGTGCCACCTGCCATGTTGCTGGGGAGTGTTTCATTCAGCAGATAGATCTTCCCCCAAGCCTAATACACTTAGTTTCTAGAGGCCAGAAATCAGACCGGCTACCAGAAGCTTGCTCTTCTCTCTTACCTCTAAACACTTAGTATTTGGGGTGGGGTTGGTCTGGTCTTAGGGAAATCCTGGAGTTTTCATATAGTGCCTATAAGAGTAGCCCACTCGAGTTATGACCGTGGATCTGAACATCAAGACATCACTATCAAAAATCCAGCCATCAGGAAGTTTTGCCATAGTACTTTTGTTCTGAGGGAGGCACTATTCAATGAGGCACTCATGCTCAAGGATGGCCAGGATATTCTGAGAGGTTTTTTTGTGACATCATGACTCGCAAGGACCTGCCCAACTGGGCCTGACTACCACAGTACTCAGGTCTGTGACCTTTGCTGTTAGAGGATGGGCCTCTGCTTGGGAAAGGCCCTGGGTTCCTACCACCTCCTCCCTCTTTCTTCCCAGGGCAGTCTGGTGGCCTTTGAGACGTGAATCAAAGTCACCTTCTTAGAATTGAGGCAGGAGAATAGGGTCTGGAGGCAGGGAACCTAAGGCCATTTCACACTGACTTCCTAGAAGTAAATTGAAAGGAAGTTTCTAACTTTCCATGCCTAAGTAACAAAAGAACCAGAGGTTGCTCCCTTTGCAAATGCCCGCCTTTCCATGTGGCAGATGGGAAACTGAAGGTACCTCTGATTGGTTGAAAAAAGCAGATGAAAGATTGCTTTTTGCAACCAATCAGACATGTTTGCATAGAAGTGTAACTTTGTGGGGCTGGGCGCGGTGGCTCACGCCTGTAATCCCAGCACTTTGGGAGGCCGAGGCGGGCGGATCACAAGGTCAGGAGATCGAGACCATCCTGGCCAACATGGTGAAACCCCATCTCTACTAAAAATACAAAAATTAGCTGGGCGTGGTGGCGCGCGCCTGTAATCCCAGTTACTCAGAAGGCTGAGGCAGGATAATTGCTTGAACCCAGGAGGCGGAGGTTGCAGTGAGCCGAGATCGCGCCACTGTACTCCAGTCTGGTGCCTGGAGACAGAGAGACTCTGTCTCAAAAAAAAAAAAAAAAAAAAAGAAGTGTAATTTTGTATCTTCACTTCAGCCTCTGGTTGCTATCCCAACCAATCAGACTGATTGTGGAACAAGTTTTTCTATAGAAGTGCAACTTTTTGTAACTTCACTCTAACCTCTGATTGGTTGTTTTCCACAACCCATCAGATGTTTGCGTAGGAGTGTGACCTTTGTAACTTCACTTCAGCCTCTGATTGTGGGCCACAACTTCATTTACATGGGGCGAACACCAAGTGGCCAATGGGAAACCTCTAGGGGGTATTTGGACCCCAGAAGATTCTGTATCGGGGCCCTTGAGCCGCTGGTCCGCCTGTTCCCACACTATGGAGTGTACTTTCATTTTGAATAAATCTCTGCTTTCCTTGCTTCATTCCTTCCTTGCTTTGCTGTGCGTTTTGTCCAATTATTTGTTCAAAACGCCAAGAACCTGGACAACTTGCAGTCAAGGCCCTCTCCCGGTAACAAAACCTGCCCAAATCCAACATGCCTCATGTTTTGGGTAAGAAAGCATTTCACTATCCCCTGCTTTGACTTACTTGCTAGTTATCTTTTCATGTGAACACGCTTTATCTTCCCAACTACACCGTAAGTGCATCAAGGGTGGGAACCTTGTCTTAAGTCAATTTTACTTCTCACAATTCCCACTACCTGTGTACTTTACAGTCACTTAAAAGATATGTGGTGGCCAACTGGGTTCATTTGACAAGCAGAGAATGTCAGCGTTTAGCTTAGGCTTGTAGCTAAGAGGCATCAGCCTTGCTAGGCATAGGTAGGAGAAGAGAAATAAGTAAGGGAAGGGGATGAAAGGGTGAGCATGAGGGTATAAAGGGAGGAGAGGGAAGGAACAGAGAGGGAATGAAAATGAGGCTTTGTCAGGTTCACTTGGCCGGGCACAGTGGCTCACGCCTGTAATCCAAGCACTTTGGAGGCCAAGGTGGGTGGATCACCTGAGGTCGGGAGTTCAAGACCAGCCTGACCAACATGGTGAAACCCCATCTTTATATTAAAAAAAAAAAAAGAAAGAAAATGAGGCATAGGTGGAAAAGAATATATTTCAAGGTCCAGGGTGTGAAGTCCCAAGACAGGGGTCACGACTTTAGCTTCATCCTCTCTTACTCGTGTTGTGATGTAGACCACCCCTGCCTAGGGCATCTCCCCGGATTTTCTTCAATTCAAGAAGAAGCTAGGCCGGGCACGGTGGCTCATGGCTGTAATCCCAACACTTTGGGAGGCTAAGGCGGGCAGATCACTTGAGGTCAGGAGTTTGAGACCAGCCTGGCTAACATGGTGAAACCCCATCTGTACTTAAAATACAAAAATTGGCCGGGTGTGGTGGTGCATGCCTGTAATCCCAGCTACTCGGGAGGCTGAAGCAGGAGAATTGCTTGAACCTGGGAGGCGGAGGTTGCAGTGAGCCAAGATTGCCCCAATGCACTCCAGTCTGGATGACAAGAGTGAGACTCTGTGTCAAAAAAAAAAAAGGAAGCTTAAGAGAGTGTGGGCCAGGTGCAGTGGCTCATGCCTGTAATCCCAGCAATTTGGAAGGGTGAGGCAGGCAGATCACTTGAGGTCAGGAGTTGGAGATCAGCCTGACCAACATGGTGAAACCCTGTCTCTACTAAAAATACAAAAATTAGCTGGCTGCAGTTGTGCGCGCCTGTAATCCCAGCTACTTGGGAGACTGAGGCAGAAGAATCACTCGAACTCGGGATGTGGAGGCTGCAGTGAGCTGAGATCGCGCCACTGCACTCCATCTTGGGCGATACAACAAGACTCTGACTTAAAAAAGAGTGTATGGATCTGCAAGGCTCTCCAAAGCCGTTCTCTCTAATGAGCACAACATCCTTGATACAAATTCCTCCCTCCCCTCCACTCCCCACAGGCAGGACGAGGGAGGCGCCTGCCCTCTCGCCCCCTGGCGGTCTGTCTAGCTCCTGGCAGCTTCGGGAAGCCCAGGACAGCAGGGCAGTGTACTTGCGACCGGCCCCGCCCTTTGGCTCCTGGGGAGAGGACAGGACGCATCCCAGGTGGCCAGGCCTGCATCAGGGTCCGGCTTTGTTGCCCAGGCTGTAATGCACTGGTTAGATCATGGCTCACTGCAGCCTCGACCTCCCGGGCTCAAGTGATCTTCCATCTCAGCCTCCCAAGTAGCTGAGCCCACAGGAGCACGCCACCACGCCAGGCTAATTTCTGTTATCGGGGCGGCGCGTCTTTGTGCAGTCTCCACGTTCTCTCAGAAGAACGCGGGAGCATCGCTGGACCACGCGTCATCGGGCAGCAGGCGCGGCCTCCCCGCCCCCTATAGTCCCGTTGCTTCCAGAGGCCCATGGCGGGGGTGTGGCGTGGGGGGTGGGGGATGGGGTGGGAGTTGGGGCTTCCCAAGCAACCAAATCTGTTTCCTTTCCGAGGAGGGCAGGTGCTGAGCTTGGCAAGCCTCTAGCCAGCTTCTCCCCCTCTGCCCCACCTGCTTCTCCCAGCTCTCGCCTCCATCTCGGCTTTCAAGCCATTTTCTCCACCTTAACCTGCGCTAGCATCCGAGCAGGGAGTAGTATGGAAGAACCTGTCCTCGTGAGGATTCAAAACGCCTCTCAACCCAGAAAGCCCTGGAAGCCAAAATTTGTGCGTTTCAGCAAGGGGCGTGGCTGGGGGTAGGAGGTAAAGTTCTGGCCACAGAATTTAAGCTTCTGCTTCAAAGGAGCCTTTCTAATCTGCCGGGAAATCTCTGCAGGTTCTCTCCACGAAAGCATTTTGCCTGCATTTGTCTCCTCTGGGCAATAAGGAATCCTACTCCCAGCCCGTTGGAGTGGCTTATGCCTGTAATTCTAGCACTTTGGGAGGCTGAGGCAGGAGCATCGCTTGAGGTCAGGAGTTCAAGACCAGGCTGGGTAACACAGTGAGACCTAGTCTCTACAAAAAATTAGCTAAGTGTGGTGGTGTGCGCCTGTGGTCTCGGCTACTTGGGAGGCTGAGGCAGGAGGATCACTTGATTCTGGGAGGTCAAGGCTGCAGTGAGCTGTAATCGCACCACTGCACTCCAGCCTGGGTGACAGAGTGAGACCCTATCTCTTCCCCCACCCCCGCCGACCCCACCACCACCACCAAAAGAAAAATTAAAACAAAAAAAAAAAAAGAAAAAAAAATCTGGCCAGGCATGGTAGCTCGAACTTGTAATCCTGGCACTTTGGTAGGCTGAGGCAGGTGGATCCCTTGAACTCAGGAGTTCAAGATCAGCCTGGGAAACATAGCGAAAACATGTCTCCACAAAAAAATACAAAAATTAGCTGGGTGTGGTGGCAGGCGCCTGTAGTTCCAGCTGCTAGGGAGGCTGAGGCAGGAGAATTGCTTGAACCTGGGAGGCAGAGGTTGCTGTGAGCCGAGATGGCACCACTGCACTCCAGCCTGGTGACAGACTGAAACTCTGTCTCAAAAAAAAAAAAAAAAAAAAAAAAAAAAGAAAAGAATCCTATTCCCCCTCCCACATGACGTCCTCACCGTATGCCTCTCACCCTCTCACAGTGGCCTCTGGGCTGCCTAGGAGAGGTCTTGGTGTCTTTGCCCACCTAAGCTTGACATGAACGAAATGGGAGCTCTGCCTTACGAAATGCAGCTACTGTGGGGCCTGTTTCTAACCCCCATTCCAGAAGCAGCACAGCTCCCCAACCGTGACCCAGGAGGAGGGCAGGGCTGTGGTTCCTGAACTGTTGTGGTACCACAGGGTTCATGACAGTTGGTGTGATGGGCTTTCCAGGAGTCAGACCAGTGAGCAGAACCGAGGCTAGTCACCATCATCCATCATCCATACTCAAAGCTCTGGAGCTTACATGTTCAACAACAGCAGCATCCACACTCCGCAAAAAATAAGAAAAAAAAATAAGAAAAAACAGCATCCACACCAACCCTCTCACTTGCTTATTGATTGACTGATTGAGACAGAGTTTCACTCTTCTCACTCAGGCTGGATACAGCTGACTCCAACCCCCGCCTCCCGAGTTCAAGAGATTCTCCTGTCTCAGCCTCCTGGTAGCTGGGATTACAGGCACCCGCCACCATGCCCAGCTAATTTTTGTATTTTTAGTAGCGGTTTTGCCATGTTGGCCAGGCTGGTCTCGAACTTCTGAGCTCAGGTGATCCACCTGCCTCAGCCTCCCAAGGTGCTGGGATTACAGGCGTGAGCCCCCATGGCTGGCCAATACCACTACTATAAATAATAATACTATTAATAGAAATGATATCTAGGCTGGGCGAGGTGGCTCACACCTATAATCCCAGCACTTCGGGAGGCCGAGGGAGGCAGATCATGAGATCAGGAGTTCGAGAGCAGCCTGACCAACATGGTGAAACCCCATCTCTACTAAAACTACAAAAAAATTAGCTGGGTGTGGTGGTGCTTGCCTGTAATCCCAGCTATTCGAGAGGCTGAGGCAGGAGAGTCACTTGAAAGAGGGAGTTGGAGGTTGCAGTGAGCTGAGATTGTGCCACTGCACTCCACCCTGGGCGACGGAGACTCTGCCTCAGAAAAAAATAAAATAAAAGAAATGGAGTATCACCATGTTGGCCAAGTTGGTCTCAAAATCCTGACCTCAGGTGATCTACCTGCCTTGGCCTCCCAAAGTGCTGGGATTACAGGTGTGAGCCACCACACCCCACCCAGAGTCTATATTTCTTCTACTAAACCACACTGTCTCCCAAACTCCTCCCACTCCACCCTCCATTCCCCTGCCTCACCACTACACTTCCATGGCATGATCTCTGGGTGTGGAACCTCAAAATATGTGATGTCTTCCAGGCAGTGAGCTCAGCATTTCTTCCTGGATAAAGACACTTAACAGTGCACTTTTCTTCCTTTGTTGGGATTGAGATCCACTGTCTTATGGGAGCAACCATGCCATCGACAGAACATAGTTAGTGCAGAGGTACTGAGACGGGGATTTTACAGATTAATAAAGTAAAACTAGGTGGTGACAGGATCATCAACTTTTCATTTCACCAGTGAAGACCATTTAGAAGAACACCATTTATAATACCACTACAATTTTTGGGGGGAGTGGGGATGGAGTCTCATTCTTATCTCCCACACTGCAGTGCAGTGGCGAGATCTTGGCTCACTGCAACCTCCACCTCACCAGTTCAAGTGATTCTTCTGCCTCCGCCTCCCAAGTAGCTGTGATTACAGGTGCCCACCACTATGCCCAGCTAATTTTTAGTAGAGATGGGGTTTCACCATGTCGGCCAGGCTGGACTTGAACCCCTGACTGCAGGTGATCCGCCCGCCTGGGCCTCCCAAATTGCTGGGATTACAGGCGTGAGCCAGCATGCCTGGCCAATACCACTACTATCAATAATAATACTACTAATAGAAATGATATCTAGGCTGGGCGCGGTGGCTCACGCCTATAACCCCAGCCCCAGCACTTTGAGAGGTGGAGGTGGGAGGATCACTTGAGCCCAGGAGTTCGGGACCAGCCCAGGCAACAAAGAGAGACCTTGTCACTACAAAAAAAAAAAAAAAAAAAAAAAAAAAAAAAA
>PVKV010033132.1:0-19036 GCA_004027835.1 Alouatta palliata
TTTTTTTTTTTTTTTTTTTTTTTTTTTTTTTTTTTTTTTTTTTTTTTTTTTTTTTTAAGATGGGGTTTCACCATGTTGGTCAGGTTGGTCTTGAACTCCCGGCCTCGGCCTCAGGTGATCCGCCCACCTTGGCCTCCAAAGTGCTTGGATTACAGGCGTGAGCCACCACGCTCAGCCTGCTTTCTAGTTTTTTTAATCTTCTCTGTTTTCTTTCTCTTTGTCTCTCTCTGCTGCATTCTAGTTTCTTCCCCTGATTTTCTCAGCGACTGTTACTTTGCTTATATTATTATTCAGATCTAGAATTTCTATTGGCTCTTTTTCAGATACACTTTTTTTTCTTTTCTTTTTTTTGGAGACGGAGTTTCGCTTTTGTTACCCAGGCTAGAGTGCAATGGCACGATCTCGGCTACACTTTTTTTTCTTTTCTTTTCTTTGGAGACGGAGTTTCGCTTTTGTTACCCAGGCTGGAGTGCAATGGCACAATCTCGGCTCACTGCAACCTCCGCCTCCTGGGTTCAAGCAATTCTCCTGCCTCAGCCTCCCGAGTAGCTGGGACTACAGGCATGTGCCACCATGCCCAGCTAATTTTTGTATTTTTAGTAGAGATGGGGTTTCACCATGTTGACCAGGATGGTCTCTTATCTCTTGACCTCGTGATCCACCTGCCTCGGCCTTCCAAAGTGCTGGGATTACAGGCGTGAGCCACCGCGCCCGGCTCAGATACACTTTTTATTGTTTTTAGTACTCTAGTTTGGCTTCTATTTCATTGAATATGGCCCACACAGTTATTTTCATATTTTTTATTTGATCGTTCTGGGAATGTAAGATAATTGTGGGTCAGATTCTATTAGTAGTTGCTTTTTTCTGCTTGTTCATGGCATCTTGTTTGCTTATATACCCATATGTTTCACTATATGGTGGACATTGTATTTGAAAACTATTATAGAACTATTTTCAGGCCTAGGACAGTATCTTCTCCCACAGGATTTTCATTTACTTCTGCCAGGTGTCTGGGGTGCTACTAGTTCAGAACACATTAATCCAAGTTCAAGTGTTGCATTTACCTGACCTACTCGGATGACCCAAAGTCAGCTAGCTCATGGGAAGGCTGGTTTCACAACTGGTTCACCTTTTGATCTATGGGTGTAGTTTTGTTCTTCTAGCCTCATGAGATCATTGAAAGTGCAATTTGGTTTCATAGCTATTTATTCAGATTGGACATTTCCTGCAGGCAGAAATAAAAGGTATCTCTACTGGATGGCCTCACTGGGTTTCTTGTCTTCTTCAAGATTATTTTTTTCTTTCTGTCAGTAATCCTTCACTGTCATGTTAGTTCTTTGATGACTGTATGACATTTTTGTTTTTATTAATCCAACATTTTAATAAATCATTATAAATTTTCTGAGATTGAGGGTTTTGTATGTTTTGTTCACTTCTATTATCCTAGATGAGTACTGGCATATAGCATGCATCCAGTAAAATATTTACTGAATGATTAAGTGAATGAGGTTTTTTTTGAGGCTAAGTCTTGCTCTGTTATCACCCAGGATGGAGTGCAGTGGCACGATTTCGGCTCACTTCAACCTCCTGGGTTCAAGTGATTCTTGTGACTCAGCCTCCCAAGTAGCTGGGATTACAGGCACCCACCACCATGCTCAGCTAATTTTTGCATTTTTAGTAGATATGGGGTTTCACCATGTTGAACAAGCAGGTCTTGAACCGCTTACCTCAAGTAAGCCACCTGCCTTGGCCTCCCAAAGTGCTGGGATTACAGACATAAGCCACTTCGCCTTGTCTGTGAATGAGCTATTTTAAAGCATTGCATTTTTCTCTTCCTCATATATTTTAGAATTCGTTTGTCAAAATTTTGAACATCCTGAGATTTAGAACTACACTGTAATTTGTGGAAAATGGGAAAATATAAGTCTTCCCTTGTAGGAACATGATATGTTTTTCCATTTATCTTTGCCTTTTGTGTCCTATGGGAAAGTCTTAGTTTTCGTTATAGAGAATTGCACATTTCTTTTAAAATTTATGTATCTTAGTTTTTGTTGCTAGTGAAAGTGCGGCTTTATACCAGAACTTTCTAATTCAATATTGATACAAAGGAATTCATTCTGTGTATGTCAATTTTATTCATAGTCTCATCATGCTGAACTCATATTCTAATATTTTTTCAATCAGTTCTCTTGAAATTTCTAAGTAGCCAATCATCTCAAAATTATGACATTTATCTCTTGCTTTCCAATTTTATTTCTATTATTTTTCTTGTGTTCTTATATTATGAAGGATCCCCAGTACAATGTTAGCAATATATTAGCAGGCATTTCTCCCATCCAAGTACTAACCAGGCCCGACCCTGCTTAGCTTCCGAGATCAGATGAGATCGGGCGCATTCAGGGTGGTATGGCTGTAGACTAGCAGGCATTTCTCTCTTGCTTCAGATTATAACAGGGATACTGCTGTTATTATTGAATGTAATTTTGCTGAAAGTTTATTGTAGACAGTTTATTGAGTTGAAAAGAGTTTATTTGTTGTTGGATAAGAGTTTTTGCATGTTTTTGTTTTAAATGAGGAATGAAATATCGATTTTCATATTAACTTCTGTTGAGACTGCATGTGATTTTTTTCTTCTTTAATCTGCTGATACTAATAAAATATATTAATAGGTTTTTAAACACTGAGTCATCCTTAAATGCCTTTTTTTAGTCATGATGTGTTGGTTAATACTATGCAATTGACTTGTTTCTGCAAGTTGAGTATCCCTAATCTGAAAATCCAAAATGCTCCAAAATCCTTGAGTCAGTCCTTGAGTGCTGACATAATGCCACAAATGGAAAATTCCAAACCTGACCTCATGTGACAAGTCACGGTTTAAACAGTCAAAACTTTGTTTCATGCATAAAATTATTTAAAATACTCTATGAAATTACCTTCAGGCTGTGTATAAGGTATACATGAAACAAATGTTGCATTTACACTTGGATCACATCCCAATATATTGTGTAAATAGTATAAGGGTTATGTATATAACCTAATGATTTTTTTAGGTTTTGAAATATTTGCACAGTATTTGCGTATATCTAATATGTGCAAATATTTCAAAACCTGAAGACATCCAAAATCTGAAACACTTCTGTTCTTAAGCATTTCAGGGATACTCAATCCATATTTCACTGAGGACTTCTTTTCATCTATTTTTATTAGTAATATTGGCCTTTACCTTTCGTCTGCTTTACTTGTCTGGAATCTAAGTTGGGCTACCCTAAGAAAATGAGTTAGGAAGTTTAAATTTGTCTATGCTTTAAAAGGGTTTTCATATCATGGGCAATATTGCTTTCTTAAAGATTTGATGGTACTTATCCATAAATTCATCTGAGTCTGTTACCTTTTGAGAGATCAATCTTTTGACTACTTTTACTGTGTCTTCTATAATCATAGATTGTTAGGGCTTTTTTCTTCTTTTTGAGCCAATTTTGATTATACTTTCTTAGAAGAGTAACCATCTATTCTAGATTTTCCAAATTTTTAGAATAACTTCTAGATAACGTCCTCTTAAAAGTTATTTGATCTCTGTATCTGTCATTTCCTCATTTACTGATGTTTTCTTCTCTTTTTCCTTAATTAAACTTCCTGAAGGTTTTATCTGCAGCATTTGTTTTTAAGTCTTTACAAGAACTTACTCTTGGTATTTTATTTATAAACTGAACTTTTCTACTCTCCAAAACCTAAATTTTATTTCCCACCTTTCTGGTTTTCTAGTAATTACATGTAGGAGTACATGTTTTTCTATGCATATCAATTTAATATCCCACAGGTGTAGATATAGTAGAGCTATTGTTATTTACTTTTTACCTTATATTTCAACTTTGATTTCCTTTTTACTCAATTTCTACCTTTTGGGAATTTGTTGACATTTTTTCTGTGGTCTCAGATATGTAACTACTTGTTGGTAGTGTTTAATGTATTTGAAAATAATGTATATTATCTGTTTTATTGGTATAGAATTTTGTATATACATGATATATACTTTATACACATATACTTTAATATATAATTTAGATCATATATATAGTCTGGATTTAAATGATGCTGTTTTAATTATCTATATGTTACTCATATATTTTCTTCTTCTTTTTTCTCAGATGGAGTCTCACTTTTGTCACCCAGGCTGGAGTGAGTGCAGTGGCGCAGTCTCAGCTCACTGCAACCTCTGCCTCCCGGGTTCAAGCAATTGTCCTGTCTCCCCTTCCCGAGTAGCTGGGATTACAGGTGCCCACCACTGTACCTGGCTAATTTTTGTATTTTTTAGTAGAGATGGAGTTTCATCATGTTGGCAAAACTGGTCTTGAACTCCTGACCTCAAGTGATCTGCCTGCCTTGGTCGCCCAAAGTGCTGGGATTACAGGTGTGAGCCATCGTGCCCGGACTTCTCATATGTTTTCTACATAATTTGCCAGATTCTGTGAAGATAGTTTAGGATCTCAGTGTTATTCTTATTATATCCATTTCTCCTAAACCTCAGTTTATTTTCAACCATTGTTTTAAGTATACAGAGATTCATTGCTGTTATATCTACTTGATAGATTGTTCAGTTTTTCAAATACAAAAAAAGAGGGATATCTTTTTTCTTCTTTTCTAATGTCATTTTATTTTAGATGTAGAGCTACATTCTTACTATTTCACCCAAGTTCCGACAAGTACTTTTTAAAATTCATATATTTGTATCAGATATTATAGGACAGAGGGAAATACCTCTTTTCTTAGATAATACATGTAGCATGTAGCCTTCTAGATTTTCATTAAAAATTTGTTTTTAATCCATTTGAAATTTACTTTTGCTTTTACAGTATTGTATAGGAGTCAACTGCTTATTCCAAAATGGATAGCAATGCCACTTATCAAATAGTTTTTCTTTGTCTAACAGAATTGAACAACTTGGTCACATATCAAATTCTTATGTAACCTAGGATCTGCATCTGGGATCTATTTTGTTCAACTGTTCATTTGTCTTTTTCTAAATCAATACCATATTTATTTGATTATTATGTTCTAATAATGGCAGAACAAGTTCCCTGTCCTTTTTTAAAATATACTTACCTTCGCCAGGCGCGGTGGCTCACGCCTGTAATCCCAGCACTTTGGGAGGCCGAGGCAGGTGGATCACGAGGTCAAGAGATTGAGACCATCCTGGTCAACATGGTGAAACCCCGTCTCTACTAAAAATGCAAAAATTAGCTGGGCATGGTGGCACGTGCCTGTAGTCCCAGCTACTCGGGAGGCTGAGGCGGGAGAATTGCTTGAACCCAGGAGGCGGAGGTTGCGGTGAGCCGAGATCGCGCCATTGCACTCCAGCCTGGGTAACAAGAGCGAAACTCCGTCTCAAAAAAATAAATAAATAAATAAAAATAAATAAAATATACTTACCTTCTTCACTGCTGTCACATTGAGATCTTCAGAACGATTTTACTATCCTTCTCTTCTAAATTTTGAGTCCCTATTGTCATAATTCCAAGAAATCTTTCCCTCCCCAATTAAATTTACATTTACATGAGTAACCAGTGTTTCCTCTTTAATTTTCCATCTTGAGATCTCTTTTCTAGCTACTTATCTTTTGCCCTGAAAGGTGAATAATCGACCAGGTAAAGGATCGCTGGAGGCAGTCCTTTCTCTTCAGGTAGATAGATGCTGTCTGTCTCAGGGTGAAGAGACTGGCTATTTTATTGCCATTCTCGCTTTTTTCCTTATAAGTAACTTGTTCTCTCTGCCTGGATGTTTATACAATCTTCTGTTTAGAGTTCAGGGACTTTACCAAGCATGTCTAAATGTCCAGCTTAGGACTTATTGAGCAGATTCCAGTCTTTCTCTAACTCGGGTAAAATTTTCTGCTATTACTTGATGAATAATTTTATTTTTCCATTTATTCCTTTGTCGTCTTCTAGAACTCCCATTGCATGTTAGATTTCTTTGATCTATTCTTTAAATCTTTTCCCTCATGATTTCCATTTATGAATATTTGCTTTGTACTCTGAGATACTTCTCGTGCTTAGTGACCATCCTTTTAAAACTATCACTTAATTTTTTTTTTTTTTTAAGAGACAGGGTATTACTCCATCACCCAGGATGGAGTGCAGTGGCAGGATCATAGCTCACTGCAGCCTTGAACTCCTGGGCCCAAGTGATGCTTCCACCTCTGCCTCCCGAGTAGCTGGGATCAAGCCACCATGCATAACTCTCATTTAAAAATCTATTTAAAAAATAATGTTACTAAGCTTTTGGAAGTTGTGTGTGTATGTGCTACATGTTAATCACCTTAAATGCTCTTATTTTTATTCATGTTTTCATCTTTCTTCTCTAGCATTTCTATTTTACTAAAGGTATAGTCTAATTACTCTGCTCATTTTCATACCATTGCTGGACCTCCTTACATGGGTTATTTTTCTTTTTCAGCTCATTGAGTTCTGGTCTATTTGTTGTGTGTCCTACACATTAGCAATCTTCCAAGCAGTAGATAGTGAGGGGCCATTTCCCGCTGAAGTATCTGAAGGACGTGTCTGGTCCCTTATCTCCCTGAGCTCTCTGGGAGATAATCTCTGGGTCTCAAGGGGGACTCAGTCCATCCATTCTTTCAAAAAGATACAGTACACTTACTTGTGGGCCAGAATTGACCTTCTTCCCTGGAGCCCATGTATTCCTGATATTCAAGCTCTCCCTAGGTCCATCTTCTGTTCCTCCACACTGAGCTTCCATCACATGAAGAAGAAAGTTGCATATTGGCTCTTTTTCTCTGATAGGACAAAAACCCAAGCCCCAACAAAAACAAAGCCCCAAGCCTCATATACATCTACACCAGCTACTACAAGTCCCAATGGCCATCTGGCTTCAGAGAAGAGGAAAAGGCACCTGTGTTGAAATCACCCATGCTTTTCATCTTTCTTCTCCAATAGCACAAGAACCTTAGTATGCTTTACTTCTCTTGGGTTCAGCAACCTTTTTTTCCTTTGGATCACCTCAAATTTGGCTTCTGTGTTATTTTTTAAAATTTATTAATTTTAAGTCTTGAGCCTTCATTACTTCATATTCTGTATTATGAAATGGGGAAAATGTGTAAAGCATGTCTGCTGCACACTGAAGCACAGTGTTTGCCTCAGAGAAAGTTATAAGCAGTTTGAGTTCCAAGCTGAACTAGTTACTATCTTTATGGAACATTTTTGCAGATTGTAGTGAAATTGATGTAACAAAATTAACCATTTTAAAGTAAAAACTCTAGTGACATTTAGCGCATTCACACTGTTGTTCAACAGCCACCTCTACTTAGTTCCAAAATGTTTTCATTACCCCAAAAATAAACCCTGCACATAGGAAGCACTTGCTCCCCGTTTTCCCCTACCCACAACCACTGGCAACCACCAATCTACATTTTGTCTCTATGGGTTTACCTATTGTACTTCCATATTATTTTTTAATCAAATATTGTAATTTACTTCTTAAATTTACCATCCATGGTTTTTTATATATGTTGACTCTTTTTGTTAGAATACAACCTCAAGAAACTTTTTTCACTAAGGACTGTAAGCTTATGGGTGGTAAGCTCTCTGAATGTTTGTATATCTGAAAATGTACTTCCAGTTTGGGCAAAAGAATGGCTTATTGGTAGTTCCTCACTTATTGCAGAAGTAGAAAAAGTAGAAAAGTAGAATTTACTTTTTTTTGGTATGCCTAGGTTTTGAAGAAATATTTGTAGATTGCTAGATAACTTTATAGTCTCAAAAGGGGCATTGCCAATGTTTAAATAATTTCGCTCAGCAATATCTTAGTGATGAATTAGTTTCATCTCATGCGAGTTAGAAAAGGCTCACAATCGGCATTCACTTAAAAAATAAATGCCATTACGATTCACATAAATATTCAGTTACACTGCTAATAAAACTTTCTCCTCTTGTCAAGTGAAAATGTAAGGCTGAAACTACTTCAAGCACAGAGAGCATGATCTCACATTCACTCACATTCAGGGTTCTGTCTTCTGCACTAAAAACAGAAGTCAGATGAAGATGGCCAAGAAGTCATAAAAAAAAATAATAATAACCTTAACAAATATCTTAAGATTATCAGACTTCACTTTTTATTTTTGTTGGACAGAAAAGGCCAAGGCCTAATCATTATTTTATATTGGGATTAATCTGGTATAATAGCAAAATAGAACCATGGGGTTGGAAGGAGCTTATGTAATCCTTCTCATTTACCCCATATTATAATCCTTAAAGAAAGCTAACCTCAATCAAGATTAATGATGGCTGATCATCAGTCTCTGTAAACAAAATGAATTCTAAGAAATTAATGAGTTTGATTATGTTCTTTTACTGGGAGACATGAAATCTTATAGACTACAGAAAAGACATTTTGATGCCTAGGTATTTTCGTATTGAATGCCATTAGTTTATGTAGATGAACTAATTTTGAATATCTAGAGCAGTGGTGTCCAATCTTTTGGCTTCCCTGGGCCACACTGGAAGAATTGTCTTGGGCTACATATAAAACATACTAACACACTAACGATAACTGGTAAGTTTTTAAAAAATCGTTAAAAAAGATTCTCATAATATTTTAATAAAATTTACAAATTTGCGTGGAGTTACATCCAAAGCCACCCTGGGCCGTGGACTGGACAAGCTTGATCTGGAGAATGTTTGGTGTGGTATGCACTCCAAAACCAAGCCAAACCAGATCTAAAGCAAAATTCCGAAAAAGATAAAATAACCCATTTCTGTACCTACAAAATCTTGCCCAGCTTTGGTTCAATTAGATGTCAATAACTTTTGTAGTTTTAATTCACCGGTGCAATAGTAACTACAAATAGTATCATGTAGTGGGCAAGAACTGGGCTCAAGAGTCAGACTGTGTGCATGCAAATCCCCAGTTTACCATGAAAACATGATTAATTAAGCCTTCTTGCCCCGCTTTTCTCGTCTATAAAATAGACAGAAAAACAATATCATTCATATTAGGAGAACTAAATGAGATAATTCATGTATGGCACTTAGAACAGTGCCTTCTACAAAGTTAAAACCTGATAAGTGACAGTAATATTTTTAAATATTATTTTACTTTCCAAATATTTTCAATATTGAACATTCAATTCCTAAGTAACTAGGCAAAGTATTTAGTAAAGGCAAACTACGCAAATTACTGGCATACCGTGATTTTGTTTCGGAGACTGGTTTCTCCGCTCAGAGACTCCTCAGGCACATTCACTTTCATGTAAGTATTTGGTGAGTTCAGCCGTCTTTTTTCACGCTGTTGTCTCTACACCATGTATTTGAGAGGAGAGAGTGGCACTGTATCATCTTCAAAGGAAAAAGCAGTCACAGTTGCTGGGATATCCACATCACTCTTGTGCCTAGACTTCTTTCAAATGAGAGGATGCCTGTAAGCATAGACTGTTCTAAACCCCTAAGGGAGGGAAAAACCACATTTGAAGCATCGAACTTGTATCAAAAACAGCATTGGGATCCTAATTTCTTATATAAGTGATTTAAAAGACTCCTTTGTTGAAAAACAAACAAACAAAAAAGCATCCTTCCTAATGCCACATAACTTTCATGTAACACTAGAGTTGAAATTTTGTAAAAGGCCAGATAGCAAATATTTTGGACTCTGCGGGCCTCTGCTGCAATCATTCAACTCTGCAGGTGCAGTACAAAAGTGGCCATAAACGATCTGTAAGTTAACAGGTATAGCTTTGTTCCCGTACGAGTATTTATCAAACAGGTAGTCTGCAACAAAACTTAGTCCTCAGTAAGTGCAGTTTCCAAGAAACTGAGAAACTTAAGCTCTTCATTGGAGGTCTGAACAAGTCTGGCATGTGTAGAATTGGCTAGAAAACTTCTATTCACTAACATTGCAGCAAGCACCCAGAACCAAGGTAGCTCCTGTTGCTCTGTGAGCTGACGGCAGTGGCTAGGAGTACAGTCATGGAAAAGA
Organism: Alouatta palliata; assembly: GCA_004027835.1. NCBI lineage: Eukaryota > Metazoa > Chordata > Mammalia > Primates > Atelidae > Alouatta > Alouatta palliata. The sequence goes on from PVKV010033132.1 coordinate 9,982, forward strand.
TAAAATGCTAAGAAGGTCAGATCCTATACTCATATCAGCTGAACTTTTTAAAATCTAGCTATGAACATAGTTTGTGTGTGGTTTGTTTGTTTGTTTGTTCGTTTGTTTGAGACAGAGTCTCACCCTGTCACCCAGGCTGGAGTGCAATGGCGTGATCTCAGCTCACTGCAACCTCTGCCTCTTGGGTCCAAGCGAGTCTCCTGCCTCAGCCTCCCGAGTAGATGGAATTATAGGTGCCCGCCACTATGCCCAGCTAATTTGTGTATTTTTAGTAGAGACAGGGTTTCACCATGTTGGTCAGGCTGTCTCGAATTCCTGACCTCAAGCTATCCACCTGTCCGGCCTCCCAAAGTGCTGAGATTACAGACATAAGCCACTGCACCTGGCTCATACTGCTTTTTCAGTGACTAGTGTTCCTTTTGTTTAAATCAACTTTGTCATCTTTTTCAGATTTTCTTTATGAAATTACTCGTATAAAGAAAAATGCAGGCCAGGCATGGTGGCTCACGCCTGTAATCCTAGCACTTGGGAGGCCGAGATGGATGTATCATTAGAGGTAAGGAGTTCAAGACTAGCCTGACTAACATGGTGAAACCCTGTCTTTACTGAAAATACAAAAAATATTAGCCAGGCATGGTGATGCATGCCTGTAATCCCAGCTATGCCTGTAACCTCCTCCAGAGGCTGAGGCAGGAGAATCGCTTGAACTCGGGAGGTGGAGGTTGTAGAGACTTGAGATTGTGCCACTGCACACCCCAGCCTGGGCGACACAGCAAGACTCCATCTCAACAAAAAAGAAAAAAGCAATTAACCTAAAAAAGGATGCATTCATCTTATATTCTTATAAGTCCAAAATTAAAAACTACATGAGAAAGATTTAAATAGCACTACCATATTTAGCAAATAAAAATATCGTGTGCCCACTTAAATTTAAATTTCAGATAAACTCTAAATTTTTAAAGTATAAGCATATCTCAGACAGTATTTGGGTTCCAGTTACACTAACAAATTATTCAGTGTTTATCTGAGTAGTCTGTATTTAGCCTGACAGCCCTAAAGTACTGCAATAGCTCAGTGGTTCTTAAACTCCAGCTCATATTAAAGTGCTTATTAAAACAGGGCTGGCCAGGTGCAGTGGCTCATGCCTGTAATTCCAGCATTTTGGGAGGCCAAGGCGGGTGGATTGTTTGAGGTCATCAGGAGTTCAAGACCAGCCTGACCAACATGGTGAAAGCCCATCTCTACTAAACATACAAAAATTAGCTGGGCGTAGTGGCGTGCACCTGTAAACCCAGCTACTTGGGAGGCTGAGGCAGGAGAATCGCTTGAACCCAAAAAGCAGAAATTGCAGTGAACCAAGATCGCACCACTGAACTCCAGCCTGGGCGACAGAACAAGACTCTGTCTCAAACCAAACCAAACCAAACAACAACAAAATCCCAGGGCTGACCCCCAGCCCTGAGTTTCTGATTCAGGCAGTCTGGGTGGCACTTTGTAATTTACATTTGTAGCATGTTCCCAGGTGCTGTTGCTGCTTTGGGACTACACTTTGAGCTAATGCAATAGCTAAGAAATAGCGTTCATTTAGAAGTGGCTCTTGTATCAAACTAGTATCAGATGAAACCAAATGAGGAGATAATTATAATTTATTTATTTATTTTTTGAGATGGAGTCTTGCTCTGTCACCCAGTCTGGAGTGCAGTGTCACAGTCTCCTCTCACTGAAACGTCCACCTCCTGGGTTCCAGCGATTCTCCTGCCTCAGTCTCCGGAGTAGCTGGGAGTATAGGCATGTACTACCATGCCTGGCTAATTTTTATTTTTTGAGATGGAGTCGTACTTTGTCGCCCAGGCCGGAGTGTAATGGTGCAATCTCGGCTCACTGCAATCTCCGACTGCCGGGTTCAAGCAATTCTTCCACCTGAGCCTCCCGAGTAGCTGGGATTACAGGCACCCGCCATTACGCCCAGCTAATTTTTGTATTGCTGTAGAGAACAGGTTTCACCATGTTGGCCAGGCTGGTCTTGAACCCCTGACTTCGCGTGAGCCGGCCGCCTCTGCCTCCCAAAAGTGCTGGAATTACATCCGTGAGCCACCGTGCCCAGCCATGCCTGGCTAATTTTTTTGTATTTTTTAGTAGAGATGGGGTGTCACTATTTTGACCAGGCTAGTCTCGAACTCGGGGCCTCAAATGATCCACCTGCCTCGGCCTCTCAAAGTGCTTGCCTTACAGGCGTGAGCCACCACGCCAGGCCCAAGGAGATAACTATACTTTCTGATTGAAACAGAGGGTGGTTAAAAACAAACAAACAAAAAAAAAATTCGAGCATTATTTTCGAATTCTTTTATTTCCTTTGAGACAGAGTCTCACTCTGTCACCCTAGCTGGAGTGCAGTGGCACGATCTCGGCTCACTGCAACCTCCGCCTCCCTGCTTCAAGCGATTCTTGGATTATAGGCTCCTGCCACCACACCCGGCTAACTTCTGTATTTTTAGTAGAGACAGGGTTTCACCATGTTGGCCGGGCTGAGCTTAAAACTCCTTGCCTCAAACGTTCCGCCCTCCTCCGCCTCCCAAAGTGCTGGGATTACGGGAATGAGCCACCGCGCCCAGCCAAAATGAGCTCATTTTTAAGCTATTTAATTTTCCGGTTCCAGCCAGTTTTTCTATTTTTGACACATTTTTCCAATCTTTCACAGTTGGGAGTAGTGGGAAAAGCAGCCCCCCCCTTTTTAGTGTTTAAGTATTAAGGTTCTGGATACACAGGTGAAAAGAAAAAAAGAAAACCGTGAAACAACAAAAGGGAAGAAACTGAAGACAATTCAACTCTAAGTTAGCTATTAACTAGCAGAAGTATGCTAATAATCGTCACTAGGGCAAACACGCCTGGAATCGAGACCCAGAGCCTGAGAGTCAGTCCCAGGCTGCCCGCAGAAGCGGACTTGCTGGAGCACACCATAAAGATCGCTGCGCAAACGCAGAAAGCGACCGGGCGGGCCACGGGGCGTACTGCGCATGCGCAACTGCCTGGCGTACGAGAAGTGGCCTAATTTTCCCGCCCTCTGGTTCCGCCCCCTGAGCGACGCGCCCCGACGGCGTTGCCATGGGGACCCAGCGGCCACAGCCAGCCCGTGGCGGCGCCGCCCGCCTCGTGGGCTCTTTGGGCCTTGCGGCGGCGAGAGTAGCAGCATCATGGAACTTCCAGTAAGGACGGTCAATACGGCCGGGAAGCAGTGGAGCTTGGGCCGCTGTCGGCATTTCTTCTGGCTGGGCGTCGTCTTCGACACGGTGGGCTTGGGGGTGCTGCTCACCGGCGTCTTCTTGGACCTGGCCTTCTACGACATGCTGGTCTATCTGGGCTCCATCATCATCTTCCTCAGCCTCCTCTGGTGGGCCTCCTGGTACACCGGCAACATCGAGCTGCTCTCGGAAGAGACTTTGAAGAAGGACTCCTGCATCCCCTCCACCTCCGTGGTGGAGGCCCTGCGCCAGAGCGCCAGCCACCGCCTCTCTGTGAGCATCGGGAACATCTCCGCCAACTGGCTGATGCAGCGGCGGCGCCGTCGGAGGACCCTTCAAAAAGAGGCATTCCTGACCATGCCTGTCTCCATCCACGTAGAAGAACAGCTGGGAAAAAAGAACAGGGACAAAGATGGAGAGGAAGGGGTCAAGGGAAGCAATGCCTCTCAAGACTTTGGTAAAGAGGATCTGGGTCCTGAGCCTGAAGGTGACAAAAATTCAGAGACCGTTGGCTCCCCAGGCTCGGATGCCCAGCCGACGTCCATCTATCAACTGCCCCCCACCCATCCGGAGCGGCCTGTGTTGCCTCTTCACCAGCCTGTGCCTTCTGTGCCTTCCATCCTCCAGCCCTCTAAGAGCCTGATTGTAGCCCCCGCCATCTCTGCTACACACCCTGTAGCCATTTTTACTTCTGAGAGCCAGCCTGTGGTTTCTTTGGCCTCTGACAGCCAACCTGCTGTACCCATGGCCTCTCAGAGCCACCTCCAGGTCCCTGCGGTCTCCCTGAGCCAGCCCCTGGTGCTTGTGCCCTCACAGGACCCGCTCCAGAATCTTCCCAGGGCCTCTCAAACTCAGCCTCCACCACCTAGTTTGGTTTCTGTAACCCAGTCACTGGCCACCCAGGTCCATATGGGGCAGTCTCTATCTGCCCAGTCCTTTCCTATTGCAGATCCACAGGCCTCTCAGGCTGTCGAGGACCTGCATGCCCTACTTAAAATGCACCAGGCCTTCCCCAGCACGTCTGTAGTGCAGGAGAGTTCCTTAAGTCAGTCTTCAAGTGTCCTGAAGGTTCCTAAGATGCCAGTTGTTCAGGCTGTTGAGACACCACCGCTACTACCCAGCCAGAAACGACGTCAGGAACCATCTGCCCTGGCCACCGCATCATCTGCCTCTGAGGCTTCAGCTTCAGCTTCAGACACTGAGACCCAGCAGTCCGTCTCCACTGTCAATGTTCCAGCCTCCGTGGCAGCAAAGAAAAGTCACCCTCTCTATTAGGGACCAGACCCCAGCCATTCGAGTGGCTGCTCAAGCCTTTGCCACGTAAGTCACTTTGGAAGAAGAGTCACCTATATTTGTCCTTAATGGTTTCCCAGTTTGTATTCTGGTGGCTTCTTCAACCCCTCTTGTCCAAAAGTATAAAGTTAATGGAAGCCAAGTGGCCCTGTCTTTTGGGGATTAGCCGTTTTGGACATTGGTAGGTTTTTAAACCTAGTACTCTGCATAGATGAGTGTTATTAAGGTTTTGCCTACTCTACCAGATAATGAAATCTGTTCTTTTTTATTTAGGCTTCAGAGAGAGAGAGAGAGTGGTGATTATTTTCTTTTGGGAGCTATTAATATAAGATCTGGGAGTGGGTGGGGGGTTTGGGTTCTGCAGGGTTTCTGAAGCAATGATTTCAGATGGTACAGGGACCCAGCATTAAATGCCATTGAGTCCGAGGGAGGGAAAGTTATTGGCTTTTCAAGTCTTTTTTAGTGCTTTTTATCTTATCAGGAAGAATATCTTTTGTTTGGAGTTAGTGACTTTTTTTTTTTTTTTTGAGTTGGAGTCTTGCTCTTTTCTCCCAGTGACAGGATCTCTGCTCAATGCAAACTCCACCTCCTGGGTTCAAGCAGTTGTTCTCCCTCAGCCTCTGGAGTAGCTGGGACTACAGGTGCAATCCACCACGCCCGGCTAATTTTTGTATTTTTCATAGAGACAGGGTTTCACCATATTCACCAGGCTAGTCTCAAACTCTTTGACCTCGTGATCCACTCACCTCAGCTCCCAAAGTGCTGGGATTACAGACGTAAACCACCATGCCAGGTCGTAATTTTTTTTTTCGTTGTTTGTGAGACAGAGTCTCACTCTCAACCAGGCTGAAATGCAGTGGCATGATCTCAGCTCACTGCAGTCTCTGCCTCCCCTGTTCTAGCGATTCTCCTGCCTCAGCCTCCTGAGTAGCTGGGATTACAGGCTCCTGCCACTACACCCCGCTAATTTTTATATTTTTAGTAGAGACAGGGGTTTCTCTATGTTGGTCACACTGGTCTCTAACTCCTGACCTCAAGTGATTCACCCACCTCAGCCTCCCAACGTGCTGGAATTACAGGCGTGAGCCACCATGCTGGCCGATTTTTTTTTTTAAATCTTTTTGATGTCCTATTCCAGGCTTAGTGATCTTTAACACTTCCCTATAAAACCAGCAGATCTTAAGATAAAAAAAAAAAAACAAAAAAAACCCCACTTCCCTAGTGTTACAGTAGGCAAAACAACTGCCCCCAGCTAGAATGTGATAACATCTGTATTTACAAACTTATTTTAATGGATAACTTACAGTTGTGCCAAGTTTAAGTTGTGATCCTGGTTTTCTTTTTACAATAGTGATGGCTGCTTTTTAAAATACATTTTTTGGCTGGGCAAGGTAGCTCATGCCTGTAATCTCAACACTTTAGGAGGCTGAGGTGGGTGGATTGCTTGAGCCCAGTTTTTTTGTTTGTTTGTTTGTTTGTTTTTGAGACAGAGTTTCACTCTTCACTCAGGCTGGAGGGCAGTGGCACTGCCTCCGCTCACTGCAACTTCTGTCTCCCAGGTTCAAGTGATTCTCCTGCCTCAGCCTCCTGAGTAGCTGGGATTACAGGTGCCCAGCACCACTTCCAGCTAATTGTTTTGTATTTTTAGTAGAGACAGAGTTTCACCATGTTGGCCAGACTGGTCTCAAACTCCTGACCTCTGGTGATCTGCCCTCCGCGGCCTCCCAAGTGCTGGGATTACAGCATGAGCCACTGCACCTGGCCGAGCCCAGGAGTTTTTTGTTTTGTTTTATTTTGAGGAGTTTCACTCTTGTCGCCTGGGCTGGAATGCAGTGGCACAATCTCAGCTCACTGCAACCTCTGCCTCCTGGATTCAAGTGATTCTCCAGTCTCAGCTTCCCAAGTAACTAGGATTACAGGCACTCACCAGCATGCCTGGCTAATTTTTGTATTTTTAGTAGAGATGGGGTTTCACCATGTTGGGCAGGCTGGTCTCAAACTCCTGACCTCAGGTGGCCCACCTGCCTTGGTCTCCCAAAGTGCTGGGATTACAGTAGTGAGCCACCACACCCGGCCAAGCCCAGGAGCTTGAGACCACCCTAGGCAACATGGTGAAACCCCTGTCTCGACCAAAAAAAAAAAAAAAAATTAGCCGGGCATGGTGGCACATGCCTGTAGCACTTGGGAGGGTGAGGTGGGAGGATCACTTGAGTCTGGGAGATGGAGGTTGCAGTGGGCAGAGATGGTGCTATTGCACTCCAGCCTGGGCAACAGAGTAAGACCCTGTCTCAAATAAACAAATAAATAAAAGAAATATATTTATTTATATTTTGCATGAGTCAATATACAGGTAAAAATTATACAAGTAAAACTTAGATGATTCTGAGGTTTGTGAAACATTTGGTTATTTATATTATCACAGGAGCTTTCTACTAAATGGCAAGACCCCTTGTGCCAACTTGCTTAATGAATTTATAGGTAAATCTCTTGAAAACAAGTTCCACTTAATTCCCCAACCTCTTGTCAGTAAGAAAGGTAGAAAAGGTCATGTGAAGGGCAGAATTGGCGACCCTGCTTTACTGTGGGTTAAATGTGTCATAGTAGTGTACATTGCTGAGTATTAATTTCCTAGTCTTTCACCATTTCTGTTTCAAAAATTACCCACTATAGGGAATGAGGCAGAGCAATATGATATGTTCTGTATTGTTTGAACTCTACCGATTTTCTCCAGATCTCAGGATTGCTTGAGCCCAGGAGTTCAAGCCTGGGTAATATAGTGAGACCTCATCTTTGTGTGTTTGTTGTCACTGTTGTTGATTTTCTTTTTGGCAGGGAGATGGAGTCCCGTTCTGTCACCCAGGCTGGTGTGCAGTGGTGTGATCTCAGCGTACTGCCACCTCTGCCTCCCAGGTTCAAGTGATTCTCTCGCCTAAGCCTCCGAAGTAGCTTGGTTTACAGGTGCCCACTACCGTTCCTGGCTAATTTTTGTATTTTTAGTAGAGACTGGGTTTTACCATATTAGCGGCTGGTCTTGAACTCTTGATCTCAGGTGATTTGGCTGCCTCGGCCTCCCAAAGTGCTGTGATTACAGGTGTGAGCCACCATGCCCGGCAGAGACCCCATCTTTATTTAAAGCAAAAACAAAAACCAATGTTCTCCAAATCTCCTTTAAGAGAACGTGTATACATTTTCTGTCTAGATGTATCCATGCATGTATTCTGTAGATAATCTGTAGGGGCAAAGCATTTTGGCTACTTTAGTTTTGTACAGTTTGAACATTTGTATTTGACAAAAGATATATTCAATGATTTATAGTTATTTCTATTTTTTAAAATGACAGAAAAGAGCAAAACACCAAAAAAATCACAATTACAGAAGGAAATGACTTAGTGGAACTGCAAGAAATCATGGTTTTTCCTCTTGATTTTATTCTCTCAAGTAGTTTATATGATTGAAGTAATTCTCTAAGCAATTGTTGAAGACTTGAGCTAAGTGCCAGGAATAAGGTAAACAGAAATAAAGATGAAAGGAAGCAGACCTTGCCAGCAGAAAGTTTTGTAGTCTTTGTTCTCTAAATCAAAGGAATAATGTTAAAGAGGAAAGAATTTGAGGCAATGAAAGAGAAGGGGTAGGCTCCTTAGCAGTCCAGTGGAAGAATTATCTTTTTGACAGAAAGAGCCACACGGTACCCTTCAAATACTTAATTAATTGACAAGTCAGTTACTGAATTTCTAGGAAGTGCTAGGCATTACATTAAGTACTGGGGATTCATACCTAAATACAATGTCTGTGCCTTCCAAGCACTCACCATCTATTAATAGAGACAGTTACAGACTGGGCACAGTGGCTCATACCTGTAATCCCAACACTTTGAGAGGCCAAGGTGGGTGGATCGCTTGAGCCCAGAAATTTGAGTCTGGCCTGGGCAACATGGCGAAACCCTGTCTCTACAAAATATACACAAATAAGCCAGGGTGTGGTGGTGTGCACCTGTGGACCCAGCTACTTGGGAGGCTGAGGTGGGAGGATCACTTGAGTCTGGGAGGCAGACGTTGCAGTGAGCTAAGATCATGCCATGCACTCCAGCCTGGGCAATACAGTGAGACTCTGTCTCAAAAAAAAAAAAAAAAAAAAAAAGGTCAGGCACAGTGGCTCACACCTGTAATCCCAGCACTTTGGGAGGCCAAGGCAGGTGGATCACAGGGTTAGGAGTTCAAGACCAGGCTGGGCAATGTGTTGAAACCCCATCTCCATTAAAGATAGAAAAAGTTAGCCAGGTGTGGTAGCACGCACCTGTAATCCCAGCTACTCAGGAGGCTGAGGCAGGAGAATCAAATCAGGAGGCGGAGGTTTCAGTGAGCTGAGATTGTGCCATTGTATTCCAGCCTGGGCAACAGAGTGAGACTCTATCTCAAAAAAGAAAAAAAAAAAAGGCCGGGCACGGTGGTTCTTTGGGAGGCCGAGGTGGGTGGATCACCTGAGGTCAGGAGTTCAAGACCAGCCTGACCATCAAGGTGAAGCCC
>PVKV010033133.1:0-19035 GCA_004027835.1 Alouatta palliata
TTTTTTTTTTTTTTTTAAAGACAGGGTTTCACCATGTTGGTCAGGCTGGTCTTGAACTCCCCACCTCAGGTGATCCACCCGCCTTCGCCTCCAAAGTGCTTGGATTACAGGCGTGAGCCACCACGCCCGGCTCATTTTCATGAGTTTTGAGGGCATCAATTGTATCCACAATGTTGTGCTGCCATCCCTGTCATGGATTTGTTTTATTTTTTATTTTATTTATTTATTTATTTAAGGCGGGGTTTCACCATGTTGGTCAGGCTGGTCTTGAACTCCCGATCTCAGGTGATTCACCCACCTTGACCTCCAAAGTGCTTGGATGACAGGCGTGAGCCACCGTGCCTGGCCCTGTTTTATTTTTTTATTGCTATTATTTTTGAGACTGAGTCTTGCTCCGTCCCCCAGGCTAGAGTACAGTGCGATCTCGGCTCACTGCAACCTCCGCCTCCTGGGTTCAAGTGATTCTCCCACCTCAGCCTCCCGAGTGGCTGGGATTACGGGCATCCAGCACCATGCCCAGCTAATTTTTGTGTTTTTAGTAGAGATAGGGTTTCACCCTGTTGGCCAGGCTGGTCTCAAACTCCTCACCTCAAGCGATCTGCCCGCCTTAGCCTCCCAAAGTGCTGGGATTACAGGGGTGAGCCACTGCGCCTGGCCCTTCTGTGGATTTGCATGGCCACTGTCCCTGGTCAGCCCAGCTTGAAGGGGACTTCATTTGTACTCACCCTGTCTTCCCGCCTGGCCCGTTTCTCATCTCAGCGGCTCTAGACATCTGGGCTGCATCTTGATTCTTCCCTGTCCTCACCTCACCTCATTCCATCGGCACAGTTTGTCCCCTCGGCCTCCAAAGCATACCTCAAGCCCACAAGCATCTGTCTGTTTCCATGGCAACCACTGAGGTCCAAGCCGTCACCGCCTCTCACCCAACAACAGCGCCCACTGCTTCCTCCTCTTGGGACTTCCGGCCTCCTCTACAGCTGCCCTCTGTTTCCGTCTTGGGTAAAGCAAATCTGATCCCAGACCTCACCCCTTTCGGGGGTTTACTGTCGTGAGGAGCCCAAACATGCCCGGACAGCAGAGATTCCCACGACTGGATCTCACTATCGTATCCAGCACTTCTGTGAAGCTCTGCCCCTCACTCACTCTGCTCCGGGGGATGCATGAGGTTTTCTCTGGATTTCTTGAACCTACCTTATTCCTTCCACCCCCAGGGCCTTTGCACACACAGTTCCCTCTGCCAGGAGCACACTCCGGTCCTGCTTTGCCAAGTTCTCAGCCACACCAGTATCCTGGGATCCCCATGTTTCACTTCCCGTCCATCTTCCCTGCTCTGATGACATTCGTCATTGGTTGAGACTTATTTGTTGGCCGGGCGCGGTGGCTTGTGCCTGTAATCCCAGCACTTTGGAAGTCTGAGGTGGGCAGATCACAAGGTCAGGAGTTCCAGACCAGCCTGGCCAATATGGTGAAACCCCGTCTCTACTAAAAATAGAAAAGTTAGCCGGGCGTGGTGGCAGGCGCCTGTAGAACCAGCTACTCAGGAGGCTGAGGCAGGAGAATCGCTTGAACCTGGGAGGCGGAGGTTGCAGTGAGCTGAGATCATGCCACTGCACTCCAGCCTGGGCAACAGAGCAAGACTCCGTCTTAAATAAACAAATAAATAAATAAATAAATAATAGAGGCCAGACATGGTGGCTCACACATGTAGTCCCAGAACTTTGGGAGGCTGAGACAGGTGGATGGCTTGAGGTCAGGAGTTCAAGACCAGCCTGGGTAACATGGTGAAACCCCATCTCTACTAAAAATACAAAAGTTATCTGGGCATGGTGGCTCAGGCCTAAAATCCCAGCTACTCAGGAGGCTGAGGCAGGAGAACCTACTTCTCCTGCTTACCTGTGAAGAGCTTTCGATCTTTGCCAGTCTGGCAGCCACCTCTCCTCTGCCATCCCTCCTGCCTTTTGGAGGCTAGTCTTGGAGACCAAAATGCGCTTGTCCTCACTGCGTCAGTGGTGCCTCAGTGGTCCAGCCTCGGGGCTCTTCCCAGAGCCTCCCTTCACTTTGCAATGCCGTCTGGGACTTGGTAGGGATCTGCCCGGCACCTACAATCTTCCTCCTTCCTTGGTTTGTTTGATTTTTGTTGTTTCAGCTGTCGTCCAGGCTGGAGTACAGTGGTGCGATCATGGCTCACTGCAGCCTCAATCTCTCAGGCTCAAGTGATCCTCCCTCCTCAGTCTCCTCAGCAGCTAGGAAGACATACGCCTGCAACCGCGAGGGCTAATTATTATCATTATTTTTTTCCCAGAGACAGAGTCTCGCTCGGTCGCCTAGGGTGGAATGCAGTGGTGTGATCTCAGCTCACTGCAACCTCTGCCTCCTGGATTCAAGTGATTCTCCTGCCTCGGCCTCCTAAGTAGCTAGGATTACAGGCACATGCCAGTACGCCCGGCTAATTTTTGTATTCTTAGTAGAGACGGGTTTCACCATGTTGGCCAGGCTGGTCTCAAACCCTTGACCTTGTGATTTGCCTGCTTTGACCTCTCAGAGTGCTGGGATTACAGGCGTGAGCCACCACGCCTGGCCGACGGCTAATTTTTAAATATTTTGTACAGACAGGATCTCCCTATGTTGTTCAGGCCGGTCTTGAACTCCTGGGCTCAAGCCATCTACCCGCTTTGGCCTCCCAAAGTACTGGGATTCCAGGTATGAGCCACGGAGTCAGGCCGGCAGAATGTTTTTGTGTGTTCTTTTCACAGCTGTGTTGGGCCTAGAGTGGATGCTTCCCAAATGTAGAATGAGTCATGCCAGGTGGCGTGGGCACATACTGTGAGCTCCGTAGGTGTGTGGAAGTGGGAGGGGTGTCCCCTCCAACCAGGTGGTGAGTGATGGCTGCCTGGAGGAGGTGGCAGTCAAGTTGGGTTTTGAGGGATGAGTATGATCTGGGGAGAAGGGAGGGAGTCCCAGGTGGAAGGAAAAGCACTGTGTGTGTGTGTGTGTTAGATCTGTCTGTGCATGTAGGTGTGTCAGAGGCATCCCAGGGTGTGTATGTTTGCCTACAATGTCTTCACCCTTTTTTTTTTTTTTTTTGAGACCAAGTTTTGCTCTTGTTGCCCAGGCTGGAGTGCAGTGGTGCAATCTCGGCTCACTGCAACCTCCTCCTCTCAGGTTCCAGTGGTTCTTCTGTATCAGCCTCCCCAAGTAGCTCGAATTACAGGCGTCTACCACCACATCTAGCTAATTTTTTGTATTTTTGTTTTGTTTGTTTCGTTTTGTTTTGTGTTTTGAGACAGAGTCTTGCTCTATTGCCCAGGCTGGAGTGCAGTGGCATGATCTCAGCTCACTGCAACCTCTGCCTCCTGGTTCAAGTGATTCTCCTGCCTCAGCCTCCCGAGTAGCTGGGACTATAGGCACACACCATCACACCTGGCTCATTTTTTTGTGTTTTTAATAGAGCTGGGGTTTCACCGTGTTAGCTGGAATAGTCTCGTTCTCCTGACCTCATGATCTGCCCACCTCGGCCTCCCAAAGTGCTGAGATTACAGGCGTGAGCCATCGTGCCCAGCCAATTTTTTGTATTTTTAGTAGAGACAGGGTTTCACCTGGTTTGGCCAGGCTGGTCTTGAACTCCTGGCCTCGTGATCTACCTGCCCCAGCCTCCAAAACTGCTAGGATTACAGGCGTGAGCCACTGCGCTCAGCCTATTTACTTCTTTACGGGTTCATTGTCTGCCTCCTACGCCACTCAAGGCTGGGCTCACTGGGAGGGCAGGGCTGGGTTGGCTGTGACCCCGGCATCCATAAACGCAGATCGAAGAGGAATGATCCAACAAGGGTGTGTGGGACAGCTGGGAAAGAACCCCGTGTGCCACGCAGAGGCCTTGGGGCTGCTCTGCCCGGTGACCAACGCTTGGCCCTGTCGAGACTCTCAGGAGCGAGAGAGGCCCCTTTGACTATGTGGCTGAAGACCAGACTCACCGCAACTCTGTCTCTGAGCTTCAATTTCCTCTTCTGTCCTAGAGCCCTGCCTCTCCCTCCGTCTTCCTCCTGAGCTGCACACAGACCTGGTGGTGGGTGGGTGGGTGGCTGGCGTCATGGCAACGGTAGCACAGGATTGCCATGGCAACCTGGTTCCCTAAGTGACAGGCCTGAGTTTTTTACCCCAGGGTGGCAATCCACCGGGAAGAGATGAGGAGAGGGTGTCTCCAGTGTCCAGCGGGCACACGGGACATTCTGTAAACACTTGGAGGGCAGGATGGGGATGAATGGTGGCCGTCTTTGCTTGGGACACAAACAGGAGGCGCCAGGTCCCTGCTGGGCTCCATGCAGCTCCTGGCCCGCTCTCCCGCCTCAGGGCCCCCACGCAGGCTGTTCCCTCCACCTGGAGGCTGTTCCCTTTTTGTTCCTTCTGGCCAGCTTTTCGTCCTGGCTCAGCCCCAGTTTTTATGATGGTGACAATTAAGTGATGGCTTGTTTGCTTGTGTGATGATTGGTTTAATAAATGTTCCCTCTGCCAAATGCGACGCGCTAGGCGTCTCGGTCACAGCTGTGTCCCACACACCGAGGAGGCTGCTCTCAATACATCTTTGTCGACACTCTCCATCCTTGCTCTGCCTTGCCCACTTCTTCCGAGCCAATTCAGCCTCATATGTATCCCTTGAGCTTTTTTCTGGCACTGGGCTCAGGTCCTTCACATTATGTCCTCTCAGAATATTCTGGAACTTTCCACAATGTTCTGGAATGTCCCGGAACATTCTAGAACAGTCTGTCCCCTGCTTTTACTGAAGTGATATCACCTCTTCAGGAAGGCTCTCCCTGATCTCCTGGCAGAAGCAGTGCTCTCCCACCCAACACACACTTGATCACTCTCAGTCCCTTGCCTTCAAGTCAGTTATTGTCATCTCAAATGGCCTTGGTCATTGATAATTGTGTATCTCAGATTTGTCTTTCCCATCAGAATGTACCTTTCAGAATATCCTGGAATATGAGGGCAAGGATCTTGTCAGATGGGCTGACAGTTGAATCCCCAGCAGCCTCTCAGCACCCTTGTCCCCAGAGGGGGGTCCCAGTTGATCACCCTCCAGAGGTAGTCCCAGTTCTATCATGTTGGGTGGATTTGGCCGTTTTTTGGTGGGGGAATAGGGTCTTGCTATGCTGTCAGGACTGGTCTCAAACTCTTGGACTTAAGTGATCCTCCCGCCTCGGCCTCCCAAAGTGCTGGGATTACAGTCTTGAGCCACTGCAACTGGCTTGATTTTTATTCTTTTTTAGTAAATCAGCTTTAATAAGATATAATTTGCATCCTATGGCACATCCATTTTAAATGCCTAGTTCAGTGAGTTTTGGCAAATGTTATCCTCCTAAGATACCCCTATAATGATGATATAGGCTGGTTTGATGGCTCACTCCTGTAAGTCCAGCACTTTGGGAGGCTGAGGTGGAAGAATCACTTGAGGCCTGGAGTTCAAGACCAGCCTGAACAATATAGTGAGACCCTGTCTCTACCAAAATTTATTTTACAAAATTAGCCGGGTGTACTAGCACACATCTGTGGTCCCAGCTGCTCCAGATGCTGAGGTACTTGTCCCAGGAGGTCGAGGCTGCAGTGAACTATGATTGCACCACTGCACTCCAGCCTGAGTGGCAGAGTGAGACCTTGTCTCTAAAAATAAAATAAAAATAAAAAGGCCCGGTGTGGTGGCTCATGCTTGTAATCCCAGCACTTTAGGTGGCTGAGGTGGATAGATTGCTTGAGCTCAGAAGTTTGAGACCAGCATAGGCAACATGGTGAAATCCAACTCTACAAAAAAAAAAAAAATGCAAAAATTAGCTGGGCATGGTGGCACACGCCTGTGGTCTCAGCTACTTGGGAGACTGAGGTGGGAGGATCACTTGAGCCCAGGAAGTCCAGGCTGCAGTGAACTGAGATTGCACCACTGCACTCAGGCCTAGATGACAGAGTGAGATCCTGTCTCAAAATAATAAATAAATAAAAATAAAATAATAAAAATTAGAAAGGCATGGTGGCATGTGCCTTGTAGTTCCAGCTACTCAGGAAGCCTTGGGCCCAGGAATTGGAGGTTGCAGTCAGCTGTGATCGCGCCACTGCACTGCGGCCTAGGTGACAGAGCAAGACCCTGTCTTTTTTTTTTTTTTTGAGATGGAGTTTTACTCTTGTTGCCCAGGCTGGAGTGCAATGGCACAATCTCTGTTCACCACAAACTCTGCCTCCTCAGTTCAAGCGATTCTCCTGCCTCAGCCTCCTAAGTAGCTGGGATTACAGGTGCGCCCCACCACACCCGGCTAATTTTGTATTTTTAGAGATGGAGTTTCTCCATGTTAGTCAGGCTGGTTTCGAACTCCCAACCTCAGGTAATCCTCCCGCCTCGGCCTCCCAAAGTGCTGGAATTACAGGCGTGAGCCACCGTACCCAGCCTTTATCTCAATTTTAAAAAGCAAAACAAAAAGTTTGTTAGATAGGGAGAAAAATCAAACCGGGCTGAGGACAGGGAGTTGGTATGAGGGAACCTTGAGCAGCTTGGTCCAGAACCAATCTGTGGTGACCGCCTGACAGGATAGACGCTGTCCCCAGCCCAAAACTGCAGGAACTTGAAGCCTTCCCTGGATGTCACTTTCTTCCTCCATAACACCTGGGGGTTGTAAGGGAGGCCTCCAAGCTCTGACCCGGGGGTGTGAGCCCTGCAGCTGGTCTGGAGCGGGAGAACAGGTGGTGCGGCCCCTGCCTCTAGTAGAGCTGTGCCAGCTGTGGGCCAGATGGTGGCCAGGCCTGTGGACGTTGCCTGCTGTGTCCCTGGCTGCCGGCTCTGCCAGACCACAGGTCATCCTTATTGGACGAGGAATGTGCAGTCACCGGCATGGGCTCTCCAGGTCCCCCACTTGTCTCTGCCCCATCCCAGTGATGGCGGCCACCGGGGCTCAGGCCAAGAGCGCTGGCAGAGGTCACTGGCCTCACTCTGCCTTACTCGACATCTCATCTGTTCCACCTCTGTTTGGTCCCACCTGCAAAGTGCATCTCAGCTGGGACTACCTCCCACCCCTCCATGTCCACCAGACTGGGATGAGCCCCACCCATTTTTCCCTGGGATTATATGCCTCCTAACATGTCCAAGTTCAAGCTATTGCCCCCCGATTGTCAGACACCGTTAAAACAGTCAGACACTGTAACACTGTTGAACTGACACTGTTAAAACCAGTGTCAGCCGGACATGGTGGCTCACACTGTAATCCTGGCATTTTGGGAGGTCAAAGCGGGCAGATCACTTGAGGTCAGGAGTTTGAGACCAGCCTGGCCAACATGGTGAAATCCCATCTCTGCTAAAGATGCAAAAATTAGGCCAGGCGCAGTGGCTCATGCCTGTAATCCCAGCACTCTGGGAGGCTGAGGCAAGTGGATTACCTGAGGTCAGGAGTTTGAGAGCAGCCTGTCCAACATGGTGAAACTGTCTCTACCAAAATACAAAAATTAGCTGGGCATGGTGGCACATGCCTGTAGTCCCAGCTACTTGGGAGGCTGAGGCAAAAGAATCACTTGAACCCAGGAGGTGGAGGTTGCAGTGAGCCAAGATCACACCACTGCACTCCAGGCTGGGCCACAGAGCAAGACTTCATCTCAAAACCAAAACAAGACAAATACCCAGTGGCAATGTAATTACCGCTGCTTACAAACCCCCTCTCCTTTCTCACTTCATACAGAGGACCCCAAAAATGATCCCCAGAGCCCTCTGTGACCTGAACCCCCTCCTGTTGCCTCCCACCCATCCTCCTCCCCTCTCCTCTCCCTCTTCCTCATTTTTCTTTCACAGGCCACTCTCCAGGCACGCTCCTGCCCCAGGGACATTGCACCAGCTGCCCTGTGCTGTGTGATCTGGGAGGACAGATCACACAGTGTGTCCAAAGCACAGTGGGTCTACAGCACACGATGTGTGTGCGCACAGCCAGGCGCTCAGAGAATCTCTTCTTTCTTTTTTTTTTATTTTATTTATTTTTTAAGACAGGGTTTCACCATGCTGGTCAGGCTGGTCTTGAACTCCCGACCTCAGGTGATCCGCCCACCTTGGCCTCCAAAGTGCTTGGATTACAGGCTTGAGCCACCAGGCCCGGCCGAACCTCTTCTTTCTTATCTTCAGCTGTGTGTCTGTGTGTCTGACATGTGGGTCAAATCTGGATGTTTATGAAGTGTGCGTGCATATGGACACCATTGACTTCAGATGTTATTCGTGGCGGGTGTGTCAGCTGTAGGTCTCTGCTGAGCGAGGTTTGATGCCTGCATGTGGTTCATTTGGAACAAAGATTCCTGCGGCGGGCCGACCAGGGGCAGGCGAGGGTGTGTGTACGTGCAGAGCTTGCCAGAACATGGGCTGCTCATGCATGTGTGCATTCAACATTTGCAGAGTGCTTACTGTGTTTTGGAGAGGTCAGCAGGGCCCTTCAGCACTTGGTATCTGTTAACTTGCACAGGGTCATCTGAGAGCATTTTGTGCAACGATTGAGCACCTAGTGTTGTATCAGGCCCTCTGTCGGAGATGCTGGTTGAGTGTGGTCCAACCTGCAAAAGTCCACCCAAGCAGGCTCCTTTCTTCCTTGTATAGGTTCTCCAGCCCCATAGCCACCTTCTTCCAGCGCTGACTGTAGAGAGGGCTTTGAGCTCCTTCCGGATCCCTGTTCTCTGCCAGACACTGCACAAGTCAGAGTTTTCTGACTTGGAGGTTAAAAGAACAAATGAGCTCCAGGCTATAGAGAGGATCCTGGGAGCTTGGACCCTACCAGGCTTGGGGAGTGAGGGGTGCCCCCAAAAGCTCTAGATGCTTTATAGAGGCTTATAGATGCAGGACTTTGAGCCCTGGCTGAAGGTTGGCATGTTGGGACGGCTGGGGTTTGGGGACCTGAGGATGTTGGGTCTAGTGGAATGGACTTTAGGGGTGTAAGGTTTGAAGGATCTGTGGGCAGGGATTTGGGGGAGTGGGAGTTGAGATTTGAGTAGAGGATGGGAGATAATTGAATGGGGAGGGTTTTGAAGTGTGAGAAACCAGAATTGGTGTATGAAGCCGGAGGCTTGGGGACCTAAGGGCAGATGATTGGGGTCTGAGGGTGGAGGCTCTGGGAGGGTATGTCAGGGGAGGGGGTCCCATGAGGGGCGGGAAGTCTGAGGCCTGGGCATGGGTGAGTTTCGCCCCTGAGAGAGGCCTCGGAAGGAGGTAAGACTGGAGTCCTGGTGTGCAGGGCGGGGAGAGACAGGGTGTGGTTCTCAGAGCTCAAAGACCCATTTCTTCATGCTCCACCTCACCCTCCCGCCCACCCTACCCATAGCCCCCTTCCCTGGGTCACCTATCCTGCTCCCACGCTTCAAATTATAACCACGCCCAGCCAACGCCCCGAACACGCCCGCCAGCTCCCCAGGACACTCGTAGACTCCTTAACACCTGCACGTGCCTCCCACCTCCTCAGATCCGCGGCTAGCTTAGCCTGGCCCCACCCCTCATCAGATCAGGCCCCGCCCACCTAAGGCCCCGCCAATCCCTCGCCCCCTCCACGCACACATTCCTGATCTTCCCCGACCCCACTTCCAATCAGACCCCACCCCTCGCCCAGGCCACGCCCTTCCGCAGACCGGGCCCTCTCTTCTCTTGACCACGCCCATCCCGATTCCTCCCCTCCAGGGCCCAGACCTGTCCCACCCTCAGACCCATCTTCTCCTTTCTATCCCTCGGCCACGCCCCCACCTCGTCCCTAACCCTCACCCAGTCCCTTCTCAGAACTGGCCCCGCCCTTCATCGCGCCCCGCCTCTTCCGCAGGCCCGACCCTTGTCCCGCCTCCTCTTGCCCTGGGTCCGCCCCTTTTTCAGACCCCGCCCCACTCCTCAGCCCAGGGACCAACTCCGTCCCGTACCTACTTGTCCTGGCTCCGCTCCGGCCCCTCCTATTTACAGAAAGCACACCCTCTGAACCCACAAGCGCCCCCATTTCAGACTTGGTTCCTCCCCTCACGCCAGGGCCCCGGCCCAATTCCTCACCCCTAGCCCAGGCCCCGCCCTAGGCCCACCCCTCGGCATAACAGGTCCCTCCCATTACTCCAGGCCCGCCCCGCCCCTCCGTAGACCACGCCTCTCCGGTTCCAGGCCCGCCCCAATCCTTGGTTTCTGGTCCAGGCCCCGCCCCTCCGCGGACCTGGCCCCGCCCCGCCCTTCGCGTCTCGGTTTCCCGGGCCGGCGCGCGCGGCTCCCGTCACTCGAACGCGCGTCGGCGGGGGGGAAGATGGCGGAGTCCGGCGGTAGCAGCGGCGGTGCTGGCGGCGGCGGCGCCTTCGGCGCGGGCTCGGGCCCCGAGCGCCCGAACAGGTGAGACCCGGCCCCCAGGATCGGCCTGCACCTGTCTTGGAGCCCAGGGCACCTGTGGGGAGTCTTGGGCGTCCTGAGGGGAGGCCCGGCACAGCTCGAGGGTCTTTCGCTGAGAATTTGGACTCTACGGGGCCGTGGGATACTGGAGAAGCCGAGGGCTGCTGAGGGGGTAGCTGGAGGGGGGCTGGGTGTCCTAGGACCTTCAGGCGTCTGCGGGCGGCCCTAGGGACCTGAGAATCCTGGGGGTCTGAAGGGAAACCGAGGGGCTCCTGACTGTGATGGGCCGTGGGGCAATTGGGGATGCCAAAGGGCCTGGGTGGCAGAGAGGGCCTGAGCAGGGGCCACGGCCAATCTGAGGGTGGTGAGGTATCTTGGGGGCTCTGAGGAAGGGGCTAAGGCCCAAAGCATCCCGGGAGGTGCTGAAGGGCCTCGAGGTGGCTAAAGGTGGTCCTGAGAGCGTGCTGAGGGGCCCTGGGGGGAGTGGAGCGTGTGGGAGGCTCTGGGTGGGGGACTCAGGTGAATCTGGGAGGCTCAGGGGACCTGGGATTGCCAGGGTCCCTGAGGGGCTGGGGTGGGCCTGGGGAGCCTGAGGTGGGTGAGAGAACCCCACGGGTTTTATAAAGAACATGGAGAGGGTTCTTCTTTGGGGCTCCTCCCTCCATCTCCATGGGGTCCAAATTCACACCCCCGACAGGCTAAAGGACTATAGAAAGGTCTTAGCCCTCAGACGGGGACAGAATTTACCCCTTTGGTCAGAGGGAGGCTCCCTTTCCCCATGGCCAAGTCCTGACATGGATTGTTTGAACCCCAAGATTTGCATGACAGTTATCATCAATAACTAATGATATGTGCGTGCATGCATTGTATTGGATTATCAGAAAAAACACCTGCCTTAGGGAGTGTGATCTGCTCTTTTCCTATTGGGCAAAGCCAGACCCTCCCACTCTGGCTCCTCCTCTAGCCTGCCACCTGGGTCTGGCCAAGGAGGAAATTCAGGCTTTTTCTTGCTGGTGAGCTTCCAGCAGCCAATAATTTCAGTCAACATGATAAATGATAGAGTTATTTAATACTTACGTGCTGTGGCATTTTGGACCTCTGGCTGGTGCTGGAGGGAATGGCCTGATGGTCTGGCTGTGCGATTTGGGTTTTGGAGTCCTGGTGGAATGGAACGTGCACAGGATGGGTCAGGGAGGGAAAAGGGATGTCTGGGCCAGGGCACAGAGGAGGCAAAGCCCTGCCTGTTCCCGAGGATGCTGAGTGGCACCTCCAGACTTAGGTCTATGGGCAGATTGAGGCAGTGAATCTGGTCTACCAGAGGGGCCATGGGGAACCCAGGAGGTGTGTGTCCAGAGGGGTGACCAGCCTTCTGAGGTAGGTGTGGGGCAAGATTATCCTGCAGTAGGGAGCCAGGAGATGTCAGAGGATTTTCAGAGACATTCAGGGAGTGTCCAGGGCTTGATAACTGGGTATGAATTGGCAAGTAAGAGACAGAGAAGAGGGACAGTGGGTGCCTTGGGCACTGGTGAGTGGGATAACCTGGGGTTAGGGCTCTTTTTTTTTTTTTTTTTGAAAGCAGGTCTTGCTCTATCACCCAGGCACCTAGGCTGGAGTGCAGTGACGCCATCAAGGCTCACTGCAGCCTCAAACTCCTGGACTCAAGTGATTCTCCCACCTCAGCCTCCTGAGTAGCTGGGAGTACAGGTGTGCGCCACCACACTCAGCTAATTTTTAAATTTTTTGTAAAGACCAGATCTTGCTCTGTTGTCCAGGCCAGTCTGGAACTCCTGGGCTCAAGCAGTTTTCTTGCCTCAGCCTCACTAAGTGCTGAGATTGCAGAAGTGAGTCATATCTGTAAAAAAAAAAAAAAAAAAAAAAAAAAAGCATGGCTCTTTTTTTATACACAGCTTTATTGAGATATAATTAATTGCATGGCATACAATTCACTCATTTTGTTTTTATTTATTTTTGAGACGGAGTCTCGCTTTTTCACCCAGGTTGGAGTGCAGTGTTGTGATCTCAGCTCACTGCAACCTCTGCCTTCCGGGTTCAAGCGATTCTCTTGCCTCAGCCTACTGAGTAGCTGGGACTACAGGTGTCTGCCACCATGCCCGGCTAATTTTTGTATTTTTAAAGTAGAGATGAGGTTTCACTGTTGGCCAGGCTGGTCTCAAACTCCTGACATCAGGTGATCAGCCCGCCTCCCCCTCCCATCAGAGGAAGATCTTCTGATATCTCCCTGGGATTATAGGTGTGAACTACCACACCCATCCAATTCACTCATTCATTTTAACTTATCAGTTCATTAAGCGTTTTTTTTTTTTTTTTTTTTTTTTTTTTTGGAGACTGCGTCTTGCTCTGTCCCCACAGGCTGGAGTGTAGTGGCTCGATCTCGGCTTACTGCAACCTTCGCCTCCTAGGTTCAAGCGATTCTCCTGCCTCAGCCTCCTGAGTAGCTGGGACCACAGGTGCACGCTATCACACCCGGCTAATTTTTGTATTTTTAGTAGGAACGGGATTTTGCCATGTTGTTCAGGAGTTTAAGACTCCTGACCTCAAGTCATCTGCCGCTTCAGCCTCCCAAAGTGGTGGAATTACAGATGTGAGCCACTGTGCCTAGCCCAGATCATTAAGTTTCAGTACATTAGGCCGGGCGTGGTGGCTCACGCCTGTAATCCAAGCATTTTGGAGGCCAAGGCGGGCGGATCACCTGAGGTCGGGAGTTCAAGACCAGCCTGACCAACATGGTGAAATCCCGTCTTAAAAAAATAATAATAAAAATAAAAGTTTCAGTACATTTACTGAGTTGAGGATCCTTCACCACAGTGTAGTTTTTTGGAATGTTTACATCACCCCAAAGAGTTCCCCCAGGCTTGTTTGTAATTAACCCTGCTCCCCCCAACATCCAGCCCCAGGGACATCCTGATCTGCTTTCACTCTCTGCAGTTTTGTCTTTTCTAGAAATTTCATAAGGGTGGAATCAGACATGTGGCCTTTGCGTCTGGTTTCTTTCCTTAACATAATGTTTTTGAAGTCCATCTGTGTTGCTGTATCAGAAGTTTGTTCTTTTTCAGTGTGGAGTGAAAATAAACAATCTTGTATGGATGGACACAGTTTGTTTATCCATTAACTGGTTGATGGACTGTTGGGTTGTTTCCATTTTGACAACTGCAAATAAAGTTGCTGTGAACATCTGGGTATGTGTCTCCGTGTGGACATATACTTTCATCCTCTTGGTAAATACTTAAGAGTGGAATGACTAGCTCATATGGTAGATGTGTTTAATTTTTGTTGTTGTTTTTTGAAACAGGGTCACTCCATTGCCCAGGCTGGAGTGCAGTGGTACAGTCACGGCTCACTGCAGCCTCGACCTTCTTGGGCTCAGGTGATCCTCCCACCTCAGCCTTCCAAGTAGCTGGTAGTTACTGCAGGCCTGTGCCACCACTCCTGGCTATTTTTTCTGTGTTTTTGTTGTGACAGGGTCTTGCCCTGTTGCCCAGGCTGGTCTTGAATTCCTGGGCTCAAGCAATCTTCCCACTTCAGCCTCCCATGTGAGCCACCAGGCCTGGCCATGTTTCAATTTTTTTTTTTTTTTTTGAGATGGAGTCTTGCCCTGTTGCCCAGGTTGGAGTGCAGCGGTGCAATCTCGGCTCACTGCGACCTCCACATCCTGGGTTCAAGCAATTCTCCTGCTTCAGCCTCCCTAGTAGCTGGGATTGTAGGGATGTGCCACGATGCCCAGCTACTTTTTGTATTCTTTTTTTTTTTTTTTGAGACGGAGTTTCGCTCTTGTTACCCAGGCTAGAGTGCAATGGCGCGATCTCGGCTCACCGCAACCTCCGCCTCCTGGGTTCAAGCAATTCTCCTGCCTCAGCCTCCCGAGTAGCTGGGACTACAGGTACGTGCCACCATGCCCGGCTAATTTTTTTTGTATTTTTAGTAGAGACGGGGTTTCACCATGTTGACCAGGATGGTCTCGATCTCTTGACTTCGTGATCCACCCGCCTCGGCCTCCCAAAGTGCTGGGATTACAGGCGTGAGCCACCGCGCCCGGCCTACTTTTTGTATTCTTAGTAGAGACAGGGTTTTGCCATTTTGGCCAGACTGGTCTTGAACTCCTGACCTCAGGTCATCGCCCGCTTCAGCCTCCCAAAGTGCTGGGATTACAGGCGTGAGCCACCATCCCTGGCCATGTTTTAATTTTTAAGACACTGCCAAGCTTGTTCCCAAAGTAGCTGTACCATTTTGCATCCCCACCAGCAAGGTTCAAGAGTTCCAGCTCCTCCTCATCCTTACTAACACCTGGTATGGCCAGTCCTTAGTTTTAGCCATTTTACAGGTGCGCTCGTGTCTTCACTTGGCGTGTTTGTTTATTTTTGAGATGCGGTCTTGCTCTGTCGCGCAGGCTGGAGCGCAGTGGTGTGATCTGATCCTAGCTCACTGCACCCTGGAACTCCTGGGTTCAAGCCATCTTCTGGCCTCAGCCTCCAGAGTAAGTGGAGTGTGCGTACCACTGTTCCCAGTCTTACTTTTGTTTTAATTTGCAGGTCTCTAATAACTAATGATGTTGGACAGTTTTTCATGAGCTTCTTAGCTATTCATACGTTTTTTTTTTTCTTTAGACGGAGTCTCGCTCTGTCGCCTCACCCAGGCTGGAGAGCAGTGGCGCGATGTCGGCTCCCTGCAACCTCTGCCTTCTGGGTTCAAGCGATTCTCCTGTCTCAGCCTCCTGAGTAGCTGGGATTATAGGTGCACGCCACCATGCCCGGCTGATTTTGTAGTTTTAGTAGAGATGGGGCTTCACCATGTTGGCCAGGCTGGTCTCGAACTCCTGACTTCAGGTGATCCACCCTTCTGGGCCTCCCACGACACTGGGATTACAGGCGTGAGCCACTGTACCCTTCCTGTTGTGGTTTTTGTTTGTTTTGTTTTGTTTGAGGCAGAGTCTGACTCTGTTGCCCATGCTGGCATGCAGTGTCATAGCTCCCTACAGCCTTCGTGACCTCCTGGGCTCAAGCAATCCTCCTGCTTCAGCCTCCTGAGTAGCTGGGACTACAGGCACGTGACTAGTTTTTTTTTTTTTTTCTTATGGCATAGGGTTATTGTAAGAATTAAGACTAGTTTTTAAAAATTGTTTTGGGTTGGGTGCAGTGGCTCACACCTGTAATCTAGCACTTTGGGAGGTTGAGGTGGATGGATCACTTGAGATCAGGAGTTTGAAACCAGCTGGCCAACATGGTGAAACCCCTGCTCTACTAAAAATAAAAAATTAGCCAGGTGTGGTGGCATATGGCTGCAATCTTAGCTACTTGGGAGGCTGAGGCAGGAGGATCTCTTGAACCTGAGATGCGGAGGTTGCAGTGAGCCAAGATCAAGCTACTGTACTCCAACCTGGGCAACAGAACAAGACTCTGTCTCAAAAATAAATAAATAAGTAATTATTTTATAGAGACAGGGATCTCACTATGTTGCCCAGGCTGGTCTTGAACTCCTGGGCTCAAGTGATCCTCCTATCATGGCCTCCCAAAGTGCTGGGATTACAGACAGGAACCACTGTGCCCAGCCATCTTTTTTTCTTTTTGGTTTTTGAGGTAAGATATATGTAACACAAAATTCACCCTCTTTAAGTGAACAATTCAGTGGCATTTAGTACATTCACAGAACTGTGCGGCCATCACTCACTGCTGTCCAGTTCCAAAACATCTTTGTCTCCACAAAAGGCAACCCCATCTTCATTAGCAGTGACCCCTGCCCCCGATTCCCCAGCCCCTAGCAGTCACCAATCTGCTGTCTGTCTCCATCCGTTTTCAAGTTTTATAAATAGAATCAATTGTACACTATGTGGCCTTTTGAGTCTGGCTTCTTTCACTCAGCATGGTACTTTGGGGGGTCATTCGTGTTGTAGCCTAAATCAACACTCCATTCCTTTTTATGGCTGAGTAATATTCCACTGTGTGGATGTACCACAATGTTATTTATCCATTTATCTGTTGATGGACACTTAGATGGGTTCCACCTTTTGTCTATTAGGAATCATGCTGCCATGGACATCAGTGTACACGTCTTTTTGTTTAAACACTCATACCAAGTACCAGTCAGTCGGGAGACCCCCACCCAGGCGGCACTGAAGGTACTGAGTGGCAGACACCAGATAGAACAGCAGAGTGATCTATCCAGGGACCCAACAGCCCAAGAGCCTTGGGGGGCTGAAGGCCCCCAGCAGATTCTCATCCACATATTTATTTGCTCTTAGACAGGTGATTCTTATTAATACCCAGGTGCTCTACATTCACTCCTAACTCAAGAAGCTACCAAGTAGGCAGCTGTTACCCGCCTACCACTAATTACAAACTAAAAGGTACCCTCCATGAGGAGCCATGGGGGCAGGGTAAACTTAGCGTTTCTCAACACACTCGAGTCCAGTCCTTTGGGGTACATATCTCGGAGCGGAATTGCTGGGGCGCATGCTTGTACATTCTCGATGATGCCGGTCACCACCTAACATTATTTGTTGTGCTCCTCTGGAAGTGCCTTGAAGTCGGAGAGCCTGTCTCTCGTGCCCTCCTGTGTGCCTGGAACATGAATGACACAGAAGGAGGAAGTGTCCCAGAGATGTGGCTGGGAGAGAGGGAGGAAGGGAGGGATGGGGGTGTGCAAGAGCTTCTTGCTCTCTGAGACTTGTAGTCTGGCAGGTGGGAATTCCCTTCTGTGGGATCAGCTTGATCTTTTGCCTTTCCAGGGAGGCTTGTGGGGCCGTGGGGGGCCGTGGGGGCTGGCCTTAGTCTCTGTGGCCGCCTTTCTAGCCTGCCAGGCAACGCCCGCGTCTGCCGTTTTGTCCTACAAAGGTTTTGTCTTTTGGCCAGGGGCGGGGGGCAGTTCCTGTCCTCCCCTTGGCCCTTCCAGCCCTACCACAAATCAAGAAACTGTCCCCAGGAGGGACTGCGCTCCCCCACCCCCCACCACCGCCAACATTATATAACTTGTTTGTTCCAACTTCTCTCTTCTGCAACCAAGGGGGAGAAAAGAAAGAGAAAAGCTTATGCTCCTTCCCTCCTATCTCAAGGGATCAACAAAAAACCCGTTGCCTAGTAGAGATGGTGGTGAAAGACTGAGAGGAACCTCAGGGATGGATGGAGTCTGGCTGCCCTGGCTGGGGTGCGCAGAGAGGAGGTGGGGTCCTTGCTGCAGGCACAAAGGACACTTGTTCACCAGCTGGCCTCCTCCCAGCTCAGGCCGTGGGGTCCAGACGCCTTGGAGGGAAAGGAGGTTTGGGTCACTGGCAGTGTTGCAAGGGGAGGCAAAACCCTTCAGGGAGTCACACCTCCCCAGCTAAAATTCTATCACTGTGGGGTACCTGGCTGGCAGAGTTCTCGAGGAACCCTCTGGCCTCCCAACAAAAAAGAGACGTGGTGGCTGGGACGTTGTGCCTAGGGGTTTTGTTGCCATGGGAAGCTGTGGCTGAGATGCTGTGCCTGGTGGGTTTGTCACAGTGAGCCTGGCTCAACGGCCTTTGCCTGTTGAAGCTTTCTCCACACTCTACTGTCTCCACCAAGCCCAAAGGCCTGGGAAGAGTCCAGCCCCCCAGCTCCTGCTAGGAAGACTTCGGGGAAGAGGTGGCTTTCCAAGGAGGTTCTTGCTCCTTTGGGGAAGTTCTCGTTCCTTTGGCCTCTTGTCCCTTTCTTATTTATTTTTGAGATGGAGTTTCGTTCTTGTTGCCCAGGCTGGTGTGCAGTGATGCGATCTTGGCTCACTGCAACCTCTGCCTTCTGGTTTCAGGCTCTTCTCCTGCCTCATTACAGGTGCCCTCCACCACACCCAGCTAATTTTTTTTTTTTTTTAAAGACGGGGTTTCTCCTTGTTGGTCAGGCAGGTCTCCAACTCCTGACCTCAGGTGATCCACCTGCCTCAGTCTCCCAAACAGCTGGGATTACAAGTGTGAGCCACCATGCCCGGCACACCCAGCTAATTTTTGTATTTTTAGTAGAGACGGGGTTTCACCATGTTGGCCAGGCTGTTCTCGAACTCCTAACCTCAGGTGATCCGCCCACCTCGGCCTCCCTAAGTGCTGGGATTATAGGTGTGAGCCACCTCGTCCGGCCAACGACATTCTTTTCCCATTCCCTTGCAATGGGTATGTTGCCATGACTTGGTGGCCATGAGAGGGATAGCAGCAGGGGTAGCGGGAGAGTGGAACACGTCCAGTGTGAGCTGGAGAGGCCAGGTCTGGCCAGGAGCAGGCCTGGGAGCAGGAGCTGGGTGGTCTCAGCAGGAGTAGGGGTAGGTGGGGCTGGGCCAGCCCGAGGGCCATATCCAGGCCAGTCCATCTGCCCTCACAGCTGAGCCCCTCCTCTGGGAGAGAGGCTACCCTCTCCCTGTCTCCTCGCCAGCAGGTCCTGAGAGCTCAGGGAGTGGAATTGCTCTGAAAGCACTCACTTCACCCTGAATTGTGCAGTGTGACCGTCACAGCTGGACTATTTCCACCTGGTAGCTGCGACCCCCAGGATGGCCTCCTTGTCATCGGCCATAGTTACCGGGTTTTATTACCCTCCGCCATGATCGCACCATCTCCAGGGAGCCTGTGCGAATGTCATCCCGCCTCCCGCTCGGGGATTACTTTTTATCTCGCCCATCACTCCTCAGGCACTTTAAAAGTGAGACTTTCTCCTCACTCTCGCTCTTTGGCTTATTCC
>PVKV010033134.1:0-19039 GCA_004027835.1 Alouatta palliata
ATGGTGAAACCCCGTCTCTACTAAAAATACAAAAAATTAGCTGGGCATGGTGGCACGTGCCTGTAGTCCCAGCTACTCGGGAGGCTGAGGCAGGAGAATTGCTTGAACCCAGGAGGCGGAGGTTGCGGTGAGCCGAGATCGCGCCATTGCACTCCAGCCTGGGTAACAAGAGCGAAACTCTGTCTCAAAAAAAAAAAAAAAAAAAAAAAAAGACTGTTCATATTGTGCACGTCAATGTGCTGGATTGTTGGAGAAAGGGGGAGATGCATCCCTGAGGATGACAGGAGGTTTTACATTTGGAATCCTCCCAGACCTCACCCTGTTCTCTCTCTCTGGCTGGTTTTGATTTGTATCTTTTTGTTATAATAAAACTGTAATTGTAAATATAGAGCTCTCCTGAGTGCTATGGATCATTCTAGCAAATTATCAAACCTGAAGGAGTCCATGAGGACCCCCAAATTTGTAGCCAGCTGGTCAGAAGTGAAGCAGCCTTGGGAATCCCCAAACTTGTGGCTGGTATCTGAAGTGAGACTGGTCTTGTAGAGGGCTGTGCCCTTACCTGTGAAATTTGGCTTAATTTTGAGTGCCACAGTAGTTTGCCTTTTTATGTTATCACTTTTGCTATCTTTTTTTTTTTTTTTTCTTTTTTTGAGACAGAGTCTTGCTCTGTTGCCCAGGCTAGAATGCAGTGGTGCGATCTCAGCTCACTGCAATCTCCACCTCCCAGGTTCAAGTGATTCTCCAGTCTCAGCCTCCCCAGTAGCTGGGACTACAGGTGCGTGCCACTGTGTCCCACTGATTTTTGTATTTTCAGTAGAGGCGGGGTTTCACCATGTTGGCCAGTCTGGTTTCTAGCTCCTGACCTCAGGTGATCTGCTCACTTCCGCCTCCCCTAAAGTGCTGGGATCACAGGTGTGAGCCACCGCACCTGGCCTTTGCTATCTTACAGTTATGTTTTTGATAAGCACTAGGGCTTGATGTTTATATATAATGAGGAATACTAAGTAATGAGAAATTTGTTAACATTTTTATGAAAACATTTGAATTTTAGGTCTAGATTAGCCATAAGTAATGTGTATTTGGAGAAGAGCATAAGTGTTTGTTTAAAAACAATGTTCTTCATCAACTTTTTTTAAGATCTAAAGTTTGGAAACAATCTACAAACAGCTTTTAAAGAAGTGCAGATAGTAAATGTATACTAGGCCATCTCTAGAGGATGTGGGAGAGAAAGACATTTCCAGGTGGAAAGGACTGTTGAAGAAATGTGGTTTATTTGTTTATTTATTTATTTTTAGAGACAGGGTCTTGTTCTGTCACCCAGCTATGATACTGTGGCGACATCATAGCTCATTGCAGCCTCAAACTCCTGGGCTCAAGTGATCCTCCTGCCTCTCAGCTTCTCAAGTGGCTGAGACTACAGGCTTGAGCTACCACATCCAGCTCTTGAAATCTGGTTTAGAAAGTCTTAGTTCTGGCTGCGTGTGGTGGCTCATCCCTGTAATCCCAGCACTTCGGGAGGCCGAGGTACGCAGATCACCAGAGGTCAGGAGTTCAAGACCAGCCTGGCCAACATGGTGAAATCCTGTCTCTACTAAAAATACAAAAATTAACCAGGCATGGTGGCAGGCACCTGTAATCCCAGCTTCTTGGGAGGCAAAGGCAGGAGAATCTCTTGAACCCAGGAAGCAGAGGTTGCAGTGAGCCAAGATCACACCATTGCACTCCAGCCTTGGCAACACTGTATCCAAAAAAAAAGAAAGTCTTGGTTCCCCAGAAAAAAAAAAAAAAAAAAGAGGAACGCTTCTTCCCCTCCATCCACCCATCTTTTTACCCCTGTTCTTCCAGAGCAGGAAATGCCCTATCCCATCAGTCAAGGTGTTGATTAGGTCCCACTTGATAGTTGACGGGGCCACTGGGCACCAGTGGTCCTATATTCATGGGCTCTCGCTCTGCTGTGCCCTGTAGTTAAACTGCTAGGACTCTCAGGAAAACTCAGCTAGGCCTCTGCACTTCTGCTCTCTCTGATTTTTTTAAATATATATTTTATTGCATTTTAGGTTTTGGGGTACATGTGAAGAACATGCAAGATTGTTGTATAGGTACATACATGGCAATGTGGTTTGCTACCTTCCTCCCGATCGCCTATATCTGGCATTTCTCCCCATGTTATCTCTCCCCAACTCCCCACCCCCAACTGTCCCTCCCCTAGTTCCCCCCACCACAGACCCCAGTGTGTGATGCTCCTCCCCTGTGTCCATGTGTTCTCATTGTTCAACATCTGCCTATGAGTGAGAACAAGCGGTGTTTGATTTTCTGTTCCTGTGTCAGTTTGCTGAGAATGATGGTTTCCAGGTTCATCCATGTCCCTACAAAGGACACGAACTCATCTTTTTTTATGGCTGCATAGGATGGTCTTCTCTTACACTAATTCACCTCCCGGAGCTCTCCACTTCCTCAGTCAATGAGCTAAACTGAGCCTGGCTCCGTGCTGGAGGGCTGGCCATCTCTTCTCTGTTTCTCCCAGCAGGGTGACCATGCTTATTAATGTGATAGAAAGAACTCTAAGAGTAATCCTCGGGGCCCTCTTCCTTGTGCCTGAAAACAGAATGTATTCA
Source organism: Alouatta palliata (assembly GCA_004027835.1). Taxonomy (NCBI): domain Eukaryota; kingdom Metazoa; phylum Chordata; class Mammalia; order Primates; family Atelidae; genus Alouatta; species Alouatta palliata. Next base: position 2,616 of record PVKV010033134.1, read on the forward strand.
TCACTCCTGTGATTACATTATGCTGTATGCCAAAGAGAGATTATGTGAGTGGCCCTAATCTAATCACATGAATCCTTTAAGCTTCAAAAGCTTTCTCAGACTGGTCATAAAAGGGAAAGTCAGAGAGATTTGAATCCTAAGAAAACTCCCTGTTGCTGGCTTGAAGATGGAAGAGATCGTGTATGAAGAGGACCAGAGAGTGGCTTCTAGGAGCTGACAGCAGTCCCAAGACAACATTTAGCATGAAAATGGGGACTTTCCCCCTGCAGCCATGTGGAACTGAATTCTGCCAATGAGCTGAATGAGGCTGAAGGCAGATTCTGCCCCCGCTCCACCATTTCTAGAGAAGAGCCCCAGCCTTTGAGACCCTAAACAGGGAACCCAAATGAGCCCACCTAGACTTCTGACCTTCTTAACTATGAGTTAATAAATGAGGGTCGTTTTAAGCTGCTGGTTTGTGATAATTTGTTACACACAATAGAATGCTAATACAATGACCTCACTATTTAAACAGCATGAGCTACCGGGATTCCACTGAGCCTGTTATTTCGTCCATAAAACAGGAACACTAACACCAGATGGGTTTGTTGTATGGTTTAAATGAGACAATAAATGTAGAAAAAATCTTTGTAAAGTGCTAAGAAAAAAGTGTATTGTATTCTTCTTATCATTACTGAGCATGTGCTTTAACTGGGCCCAGTTGGTGGCCTGGTGTCATTATTTTCATCCCATTAAGAGTGGGGCAGTGTGGGCGGGGCGCAGTGTCTCATGCCTGTAATCCCAGCACTTTGGGAATTCGAAGCCTGCACATCACAAGGTCAGGAGTTTAATACCAGCCTGACTAGTGTGGTGAAACCCCATTTCTACGAAAAATATAAAAATTAGCTGGGCATGGTGGCATTTACCTGTAGTCCCAGCTACTTGGGAGGCTGAGGCAGGAGACTCATTTGAACACAGAAGGTGGAGATTGTAGTGAGCCAAGATTGCGCCACTGCACTCCAGCCTGGGTGACAGAGCAAGACATGATCTCAAAAAAATTAAAAATAGAGTGGGGCAGTATGAAGGCTGTATTTGAAGTCAGGGACAGGGAGGAGGACACTGGCCATGTTAGAAGTCTTTGTAATCCATACTTAAGACTGAATTTTACATATCGATTAATTAATTAATTATTAATTCCAAAGATAAACTGCTCTCCTAGGTATTTTTTTCTTTTTTTTTTTTTGAGACCTGAGTTTTGCTCTTTTTCCCCAGGCTAGAGTGAAATGGCGAAATCTTGGCTCCCTGCAACCTCTGCCTCCCAGGTTCAAGTGATTCTCCTGCCTCAGCCTCCCGAGTAGCTGGGATTACAGGTGCCTGCCACCAGGCCTGGCTAATTTTAGTATTTTTAGTAGAGATAGGGTTTCACCATGTTGGCTAGGCTGGTCTTGAACTCCTGACCTCAGGTGATCTGCCCACCTCAGGCTCCCAAAGTGCTGGGATCACAGGCATAAGCCACCACACCAAGTCTCTTCTAGGTATTTAAGACTGTAGTTCACAGCCGGGCATGGTGGCTCACACCTATAATCCCAGCACTTTGGTAGGCCAAGACTGGTGGATCACCTGAGGTCAGGAGTTTGAGACCAGTCTGGCCAACTTGGTGAAACCCCATCTCTACTAAAAATACAAAAAAATTAGCTGGGCGTGATGGAGTTTGCCTATCCCAGCTACTAGGGAGGCTGAGGCAGGAGAATCTCTTGAACCTGGGAGGTGGAGGTTGCAGTGAGCTGAGATTGCACCACTGCACTTCGGCCTGGGCAACAAGTGAGACTTTGTCTCAAGACAAAAAAAAAAAAAAAAGTAGGTCACCTAAGAGGATTACAACATCCTTTTGAAGTATACTGTTATCAAATGTTTAATTGTCTCATCCCAAAAAAGGTAGGAGGGAGACTGAGGGAGATTGTCTTGCCCTTTGTGTTTTAGGTGTCTGTGTCAAAGATGATCTTTCACAAACATCTTCTTCCTTGTGTGCTGCCGGCATTACTCCCCAGATATCCCTTTTCTGCCATCAGCAGGGCTTCTTGTGTCTCAGTGCAAGCTTTCCTGGATTTCACAGGTATGTTAGTAACTCTTTCTCCTTGCCCTTGGGTGTTAGGAGATGGTTCCATTTAACTCATGACTCTGGTGATCTTTCTGTTACGTTTCCCACAATCTCTAAAGCCCACGCATAGACATGTTTCAACCAGTTACACACATAATAGAAGAAGGAGTAGCATTGTTAGGATTAGATTTTGAGACAAGCAAAGACCAGCTCTCATGTTTCTTCAAGCATATTTTTTTTTCCAAAAAAGGATAAAGATGTTCTGAAAATGAATTAAATATATAATTGCCCATAGCCTAATTTAGAAAACATTAAGATAACAGTAATAGCTTCTTTTTTTTTTTTTTGAAACGGAGTTTTACTCTTGTTGCCCAGCTGGAGTGCAATGGAATGATCTCTGCTCACTGCAACCTATGCTTCCCGAGTTCAAGTGATTCTCCTGCCTCAGCCTCCCAAATATCTGTGATTACAGTCATGCGCCACCACGTCCAGCTAATTTTGTATTTTTAGTAGAGACGGGGTTTCACCATGCTAGTCAGGCTGATCTCAAACTCCTTACTTTGGGTGATCCACCTGCCTCAGCCTTTCAAAGTACTGAGATTACAGGTATGAACTACCTTGCCTGGCCAACAGTAATAACTTCTGAAATAAAATGTTTCATGCTTGCTTCTAAAAAGTGAAAGATCTCTTTAGGATTTTTTCGTCAATTGAAAAAAAAATAGGCTGGGCGCCGTGGCTCACACCTGTGATCTCAGCAGTTTGGGAGGCCGAGGTGGGCAGATTAGGAGGTCAGGAGTTCGAGACCAGCCTGACCAACATGGTGAAAACCTGCTCTACTAAAAATACAAAAATCATCTGGGCATGGTGGTGCACACCTGTAATCCCAGTTACATGGGAGGCACTGAGGCAGGAGAATCACTTGAACCCAGGAGGCAGAGGTTGCAGGGAGCCAAGATCGCACCACTGCACTCCAGCCCGGGTGACAGCGAGACTCCGTCTCAAAAAAAAAAAAAAGGTAAACAGCAGAAGGAAATACCTTTAAGTCTATCTCTATCTCTCTAACTCTATATATATGCATCTGCCTTTAGCTTTATGAATGTTTCTTTCTGTTATTAGGTCAATGTTTGAAATAAAAATACATTATTATTATGACTAAAATTATTTGGAAAGATTTTGCTTTTTTTGTTTTCTCATTTGATTTTTATTTATTTATTTATTTTGAGACAAAGTCTTGTTCTGTCGCCAAGCCGGAGCGCAGTGGTTCGATCTTGACTCACTGCAACCGTCGCCCCCTGGGTTCAGGTGATTCTCCTGCCTCAGCCTCCTGGGATTACAGGCACTTGCCACCACACCCAGCAAATTTTTGTATTTTTAGTAGAGACAGGATTTCACCACGTTGACCAAGCTGGTTCAAACTCCTGACCTCAGGTGATCTGCTGGCCTCGGCCTCCCAAAGTGCTGGGATTGTAGGCCTGAGCCACTACACCAGGCCATCCTCATTTAATTTAAATATGCACATTATGTAATAGACTGTGTCAGATAACACAGCAGGGGGCATGTCAGGAGTCTATTCATTTCAAATCAAGGTCACCCAACATTTTGATGCATGCAGACATTTCTGAAAACTTAACTTGATTCATTCATTCATTAGCCACCTTTATTTGTTCTTCTTTTATTAAATGTGTTTTATCATTCCTTTAATGTGGTTGTTGGTTTGTAACCTTGTTTTTTTTCTATTTCGGAGTATAAGTGCTTCAGAGGCAGGCACCGTGTAATACTTATCTCTGCACCTCCTGTAATTCTTGACACAATGTCTCACTCACCATGTTTTTATTAAATTCAATCTCAAAAACTCAAATCAGCCTGGCAAGATGACTCACAACTGTAATCCCAGCACTTTGGGAGGCCGAGGTGGGCAGATTACCTGAAATCAGGAGTTCGAGACCAGCCTGGCCAACATGGTGAAGCTACATCTCTACTAAAAACAAAAAATTAGCTGGGCGTGGTGGCGGGTGCGCGGAGTCCCAGCTACTCGGGAGGCTGAGGCAGGATAATCACTTGAATCCGGGAGGCGGAGGTTGCAGTGAGCCCAGATCGTGCCACTTCACTCCAGCCTGGGCGACAGAGTGAGACTCTATCTCAAAAAAAAACAAAAACAAAAAAATCAAATTAAATCAACCAAACTGGCAAAAATCTGGTGATACGTATATTTGGAAGAATATGACAGGATAGTTTTGGCTGTAAGTAACAGAAAATACGATGGAAATTTGTTTGAACAATGTTTTCAGTGTATCTCACGTAAGAAGAAGTCTGGAAGTAGCTGGCTCCAGGTTGGTTAATTCAATAGCCCAGCAATGTCATGTAGGACATAGACGATTGGCTCTTTCTATTTGCCGTCTTCAGGGTGTCAGCTACTACCCTTGGTGGTCACAGAATTCTAGGCATCATATTTTCACACAATAATGTCAAAAGGCTAGAATAGAGGGCACTCCTTAGTTCTGTCCCTTTTCTAAGACTGAACAAAATGATTCCAAATCATCATATTATAAATTAAACTTAGAATAAAGGCTGCTCTGGAACTGCCTTTAAAAAGTCTGAAAGCAGGCTGATGCCCTTTTTGGCCTCAGCCCACCCATACCAGGGTGAATTTAAAAAAAAAAAAAAAAAAAGGTCTGAAGGCAGCTGGGGTGTTGGCTCACATCTGTAATCCCAGTACTTTGGGAAGCCAAAGCAGATGGATCACGAGGTCAAGAGATCAAGATCATTCTGGCCAACATGGTGAAACTCCGTCTCTACTAAAAATACAAAAATTAGCTGGGTGTGGTGAAGTGTGCCTGTAGTCCCAGCTACTCAGGAGGCTGAGGCAGGAGAATCACTTGAACCCGGGAGATAGAGGTTGTAGTGAGCTGAGATTGTGCCATTGTACTCTGGCCTGGCAACAGAGCAAGACTGTCTAAAAAAAATAATTTGAAAGTAAATTTTGATAGTATCAAACTGATCTGAATTAATTTAACTACATGCCAAAACAAAACCGAAACATATTTGAAGAAGCACAATAGGCTGGGCTCGATGGCTCGTGCCTGTAATCCCAGCACTTTGGCAAGGCTGAGGCGGGCAGATCATGAGGTCAGGAGTTCAAGACCAGCCTGGCCAACATGGTGAAACTCTGTCTCTACTAAAGATACAAAGAATTAGCTGGGTGTGGTGGTGCAGGTCTGTAGTCCCAGCTACTGGGGAGGCTGAGGCAGGAGAACTGTTGAACCTGGGAGGCAGAGGTTGCAGTGAGCCGAGATCACGCCACGGCACTCCAGTCTGGGTGACCGAGCAACACTCTGCCTCAAAACAAACAAACAAACAAACACCTTGAACAAATACCAAATGTAAATGAGGATGTGAAGCTACTAGAAATCTTGGAATTTTGTATTGTTGATGGGAATATCACTTTGGAAAGTATTTTGCAGCTTCTTAGAGAGTTCGTATATACTTACAGTGCAATTCATCCAGCTCCACACAAAGATTTGCATTTGATGTTCATAACAGGTTTATGCATAAGATCCAAAAACGGTGGGTCATCTAAATTGATAAATCAATTGAGGTACACTTACACAATGGAAAGCTTCTCAGCTATAAAAAAGAATAGACTACTGACTCACACATCAGAATGGATGAATCTCAACCACGTTACATAAAGTGAAAGAGAAGAAGATAAAGACAAACACTGTGTAATTCCATTTATTGCTTTTTTTTTCTATTAGAACTTTTTATTCTGTTTTATTGATGCTTAAAGAAAACAGCTTTGCCCATAGCTCACTGTAGCCTGGAGTCATGACACCACTTATATTTGGCCAATTAAGAAAGAGGCCAAACTGCATTCTTCTCAGAAGGTCTATTCAGTTGATAAATGGCACTTAACTGACTTTTTTTCATATAAACTTTAACAAGGACTCATAAGTTGCATCGATTATGACCCAAGAGATAAGGGACCAATGGTAATTCAGATAGGCACCTCTGAAAAGATTTATCAGTTTTCTGTCCAGTTCCAGCCAGATTTTTTTGAAAACCTTGGGGAAGGAAAGACTGAAATTCCCCACCAATCTGAGACTGTATGTGAGTTTTTACAACATTAATTGGAAAAAAGTAAGCATCCCAACATGGCATGCAATAGACCTCTACAGAGAAAACCATTGACCAAATGAGCACTGGAAGTTGTGGTAGGCAGACGAACTTGAAGGCTGAAAAAAAGATATTGCTGAGTCTATTCCGGAAAGAATGGGCACCAAGCCTCAATACCATTCTCCAATTCCATGACATTTCAGTGCCTTGAAAGCCTGATAAGTACCGGGGGCGGTGACTCACGCCTGTAATCCCAGCACTTTGGGAGGCTGAGGCGGGCAGATGACTAGGTTAAGAGATCAAGACCATCCTGGCCAACGTAGTGAAACCAGATCTCTACTAAAATGCAAAAATTAGTTGGGCATGGTGGCGTGTGCCTGTAGTCCCAGCTACTTGGGAGGCTAAGGCAGAAGAATGGCTTGAACCCGGAAGGTGGAGTTTGCAGTGAGCCGAGAGAGCGCCACTGAACTCCAGCCTGGTGCCTTGTGACAGAGCAAGATTCTGTCTCAAAAAAAAAAAAAAAAAAGAAAGCCTGATAAGTGCCGGTACATTTGTCAGGATGCTTGTGGTCTTGAAGCAATGTCTGAACTCTTTCCAGTGGCACGAAAATTGCTTCTGTTGTCCCTGCAAGCACTGCCGCCACGCCATGGGTTGCAAACTCTGGAGCACTGTAGTGTTTGTGAACAAGGCAGGATAAATTTTCATACAGACCAAACATATGTGCAACTGTAGTTGCCTTCTTTTTTTTTTTTTTGAGGTGGAGTCTCGCTCTATCACCAGACTGGATTGCAGTGGCACAATATGGGCTCACTGCAACCTTCACTTTCTAGGTTAAAGTGATTCTCCTGCCTCAGCCTCCCGACTAAGTGGGACTACAGGCTTCCACCACCATGCCCAGCTAATTTTTGTATTTTTAGTAGAAACAGAGTTTCACCATGGTGGCCAGGAGGGTCTTGATCTCTTGACCTTGTGATCTGCCAACCTGGGCCTCCCCAAGCGCTGGGATTACAGGCATGAGCCACCGTGCCTGGCCATGTAGTTGTCTTCTGCATCAATGGGGGAAGGATTCCAGGATACACGTTTGGAAATCCATCCCTTCGCATTGGGTTTTGCCATACAGCTATTGTTGAGAGGGACCTTCTGAATGGGAAATGTGATTGGTACGTGTTGAAGGCTGCACAGCAGCCATACAAGTAATGCTTCATTTCACCAATATTTGTAATATAAGGCGATATATCTTGTTTTGAAGATGTTAGTATTGGTGGCCTCTTTTCATGAGCTTCTGAATCCATCATGTTGCTTAAGATCTTTCTTTTTCATGAAGGACTTTTTAACACCATCTGAGCCTGGAGTTTTGCAGGATGATAGCTGTTTGATAATGTTCCCAGTTGCTTCCATTGTTATTATTCTGTTAAGTTATCTCTTCTGGAGTCAATTTCGAGAACTGGATTTCCCATCGCCAAGGCGTCCTGCAGGATGGCGAGTGAGCCAGGGCCCACGCAGGCACCTATAATTCCATGTATGTGAAAAATTTGAAAGGGCTAGCTTGTAGTGACATAAAGCAAGACAGTGGTTTACAGAAAGAGTTGGCTGGGAACTGACTAGAAAAGGCAGTAGAAAACTTTTCCAGGGTAAGGAAAATGTTTTCCATCATGAATATGGGAGTGGCTGTAATTGTTTACATTTGCCAATCTTACCAAATTGTAAACTTAAAATTGCTCGATTTTCTTATCCATAGAATATACCTGTCGATTAGGAAAAGGAGCTTGTATCTGAGCCAGTCACTGGCAGACAGAATAGAATTGCCTTGACCAACTTCAGTTTATCAAAATTCACTCCCCCGGGTGAGAAGGAGCTCATCTTCCCTCAAAACAGCCTGTCATCAACCTGGAAGGAAGGTAGGCTTGCAACTAGCAGTGTCTTCTGCCCTGGGTTATCTACATGCAGGTTTTGGAGAACACAAATGCCCTCATTGAAATGATAGACTCTTCATCTCATAATTAAAATCCAGACTTTCATGAATAGTAATTAACTACTGAACCAAAACTGTGCAGAATGTTAATGAAAAATAGCCATTCAATTAGAAGTCACATATCAAACAAAACCTCCAGCTCAATGAGCAGACGACCAAAGAACAGTAGATTAAGCTCCCCCGGAACAAGCTGTGACACTGTGACCAACACATGTGGTATGTGACCTTCTTTTTACTCCTCTTTTCCTTCGCTCCGTATGGGTCATTTTATTTTCAGTCCTTGGCTGCTTGGCTTGTCCTTCTGGCTTTGAAGGGAGGTCATTTTTGGCCTAACTCAGAGAGGAAAGGCATATGCTGCTTAGCTCTTGAAATGTTTATTTTTCTCCACTACATATGTTTTGTTTCCTTGTCTAACATCTGTACTGAAATGTAAGAAGTCTGCCTTACACGGATGGATTTCATGACAATGGGCCTAGGCTGGTCCCAGCTTCTCTCTAGTATTTTATGCACGAGTTACAAAGCTATGCATAACTTCTGCTCTGCTACCAGCGATGCATTATTGGTACTTAAGTAATTCAGGCACAGATTAACTAAGACCTGGTGTCAGCTCACTTGAAACATCTGATATTTAAGGAAGTTAATCTGATAGAAAAATAATCGGTGCATTCTTTCAGATTCTTTAGGTCCTAGATACTTTAGGAATGTAGGTAATCAAAAAACAAACAAGCCTGACCTCGTTATCTCAGTCTCTTCTCTTTGTAAAAGTCCTCCATGAGTTAATAAAGATGTAATGCTGTGACCTGGGCTCTAAAGAAGGTTAATATGAGAATCTGTTTGAATTGCACTGTGTCTTGGAAACCTGTAACTAAAAGTATTGCCCATTATGCTGATAATCCACAAATACATTCGCTCTTGAAATTATTTATGCTTCAATGTTTGTCCCTACAGATAAGTGTCGATGTTTTCTTTAATTAGAAAATGAAAACCTTGAAGTCCTTAGCCGTCAGGAAACATGAAAGCTAAACCTACCGCCGAATTATAATGATGAGTGTAGTGTACATACAACTGAAATATTTGCTTTTGTAAATGGTCTCCGTCAGAGCCCCCGGCAAAGGCTCGGTTCTAGACCTGGGCCCTCTAGCTAACACGACTCTATACTCATTTCTTTCTTAAGGCCCTTCTTGCCCCTAGTGAAGTTCTCATTCCACATCTGGAATTGGTAATGCATTGTCTCAGGACACACTTGGAGAATGTCTGGAGCAGAAGGAAAAAAAAACTTCCCCATTCTAGCATGGATTAGAGTTTCCTGAATTGGGGTCCTCAAGAGAACCCCCAAGCTGCTTCAATAATAAGCTTCCTTGTTTGCCGTGAACTCTATCTGAACAAGCCACCTTGTGGAGAGCGGTCCTGATTGTGCTTTGGATGCTGGCATGGCTTGATCTTGCCCATCCCCGTCTCTTTTGCTCTCCATTTCTTCTTCTTCTTCTTTTTTTAATCTGAGACGGAGTCTTGCTCTGTTGCCCAGGCTGGAGTGCAGTGGTGCAATCTCGGCTCACTGCAACCTCCACTTCCCTCCCAGGTTCAAACAACTCTCCTGCCTCAGCCTCCCAAGCAGCTGGGATTACAGGTGCACGTCACTACACCCAGTTAATCTTTTGTATTTTTAGTAGAGACGGGGTTTCACCATATTGGCCAGGCTGATCTTGAACTCCTGACCTCAGGTGATCCGCCTGCCTCGGCCTCCCACAGTGCTGGGATTACAGGCGTGAGCCACAGTGCCCTGCTCCATTTCTTCTCCATGCTCACCTGGAATTCCTAGACCTGAGTCCTAGCTCTCATGTGTCTCCTGACAATGTCCTAGCATAGACTACAAGAATTTCTCTGTGGTCCTCATTAGCACTATTTTCCTAATATTTCTGGTTCTTCTCCACTTACAGGCACATAATGGGACCCCACTCTCATGGTTTCTTGAGGTTAGATGTGACCAGGTGACTTGCCGTGGCCTATGGAATATAAACAGAAACTTTAAGAGCCAGTGTGTGATTTACTTCTTTGCTTGCCTCAGCTGGAAGACTATGTTAAAACGAAGCTTCCATTAGCTTGTATCCCTGAGTTACAATAGTGAACAGAGCCCACTGCTAACCCACAATAATGGAGAAAGAGATCTCTGTGGTTTTATGCTTCAGAGTTTTGGGACATGTCTGCTTCTGCAGTATGACCTAGCATATCCCCATGTTATGTCCTCTCCTGGGATGCACTTTAATTTTTCAGTTTTTGCAGTATTGTACAACAGTTTCACGTCCTGTATTTCATTGGATATTTCAGGACTTAGTTTGCATTCTATTTTTCATTTTACACCTTATTATCCATCATTATTCTTAGAGACATCAATATCCATGTTTACGACCTTTAGCATCTTAGACTCATACTTCCTGCCCATCTTACCTTTGGAAATTTCCTTCTTCACATCAGCAAAATCACTAAATCAAACCTTTCTTGCAGATTCCAAACTCCACACCCCTCTGCCTGGATTCATCTTGATTAAGCTACTTAAGGCATTGTCTGCCTGTTTCCTCATTGAAAAACAATGTGAATCAGCGTAGCTTATCTCTTAGGGCTGAAATATCCTTATCTCCTGAAATATCCAATGAAGTACAGGGATTCAGTGAGACAATGCACAAAAGCCCTGCGCCCAGTCTCTGGCACGTTACAGGTAGGGAGCTGCTGGCTCTAATAATTATTGTCACTATGGTGTGCTGCCAGCAATTGCCCTCTACCACACTCTAGAGACGTACTCTCCATTCTTGACATTTCGGATATTTTGTTCTAATTCTAATTTTGTTTTTAATTTGTAATTTTTGATCTATCAACTTCCTTTGACAATGGAGGACTCCTCCTGTGTTTTAGCTCCACGCATCCTGGCTATGGTTCCCCCTAAATCACTCATCTCTTAGCCTGGAGTTGACTATAGATGCATGAAGGAGCCCAGGAAGGCCAGCAGAAAAAGCATTCAACTGAGGCTGTCTAGCTGGCAACTCACAGAATCAACCTGAGGAAAATAAATGATTGTTTATTGTTAAGTTTGGGGATTGGTTTATGAAACACAGCAAAAATGAAAGTACACTTTAGAGCTCTGCAAACTTAAGCAGGTCAGCCAGTCTCTGTGAACCTCTGTTGTTTTACCCACAAAACAGGAATCGTATGGTCGGGCGCGGTGGCACATGCCTGTAATCTCAGCACTTTGTTAGGCTGAGGCAGGTGGATCACCTGAGGTCAGAAGTTTGTGACCAGCCTGACAAACATGGTGAAACCGTGTCTCTACTAAATTTAAAAAAAAAAAAAATAGCTGGGCATGGTGGCACCTGCCTGTAATCCGAGCTACTTGGAAGCTGAGACAGGAGGAGGATCACTTGTACCTGGGAGGCGGAGGTTGCAGTGAGCCGAGATTGTGCCATTGCACTCCAGCCTGGGCAACAAGAGCGAAACTCCATCTAAAAGAAATGGGAATCATATTTACCTTGCATATGAGGATTAAGCAGCTGGCATAGTAATGGCTCAGCAAAGGGCATGTCACTTATCTTCTCTGTAACTTTCTGGTGTCCTCATGATGACCATTCTTTCCTCCTTTGTCCTTTCTCCTTCCTCAAATGTCCCTACTCCAGCTCTTACCTTCAATGGGTCAATCCTGGAACCCCTTTGTGGGGAAGGCTCCCACCATCTGTTAGGATTCCTCTTGTCTTGTCTTGCTTTCACTTCAGTTCTCCGTGACCTTTCTCTGCACAGTCTCAACTTGGTGAGCTCCTGCGTATCAGTGACTTTGAGATCACGCAGAGAAGACTGGATCCTCTGGCTTCAGCCACAACCTCCATCTGTCTTGAATTTCCATCTGTTTTTCTAACACTGCCATTTGACTATCTGGTAACATCAAAATGACAACAATCAACCTGAGCTCACGATTTCCTCTCTCATTGGTTCACTTTCCATCCAACCATTGTTTTTTCATTCTCAGAAAAGAAATTTTAAGTCCACAATTTCCTTGATCATCTGCATCCAATTAGTCACTAAGTCATGTTTCTTCTTTTGAAATCTCAACTTCTTCCGCCTTCTGTTCCCACTGCCACATTCCTCTTCTGTCTCCCACCTCTACCCACATGGCCACTTCCATTTCTCTTCATTACAGTAATGAATGAACACTCTTTCTGTTTATTGCTAGCAGATAGATTTTCCTTTCCTTAAAAAAAAAAAAAAAAAAAAAGATTTTCGTTTTGTTCTTGTGCTTAATAATTGATAATAGGCTGGACATAGTGGCTCATACCTGTAATCCCAGCATTTTGGGAGGCTGAGACCGGCAGATCAATTGAGATCAGGAGTTTGAGACCAACCTGACCAACATGATGAAACCCTGTCTCTACTAAAAATACAAAAATTAGCCGGGTGTGGTGGCACGCATCTGTAATCCCAGCTACCTGGGAGGCTGAGGCAGGAGAATCGCTTGAACTTGGGAGGCAGAGCCAAGGTCATACCACTGCACTCCAGCCTGGGTGATAGAGTCAGACTCTATCTCAAAAAAATAAAAAAATTGATAATGATTTTTCATTGACTCTGCTTAAAGCTGAAATTCCTCACCCCTGGTTTCTTCCTACACATGTGGTTTATCTGCAGGATTTAAACGTATCTCCCACCTCTCACTAATTGCTCCATGCAAAGGGTCCTTTTTTTTTTTTTTTTAGACAGAGTCTCACTCTGTCACCCAGGCTGGAGTGCAGTGGTGCAATCTTGGCTCACTGCAACCTCCACCTCCCGGGGTTCAAGCAATTCTCTTGCCTCAGTCTCCCAAATAGCTGGGACTACAGCCATGTGCCACCATGCCTGGCTAAATTTTTTGTATTTTTACAGGGTTTCACCCTCTTGGCCAGGCTGGGCAAAGGGTCCTTCCTTCCTTCCTTCCTTCCTTCCTTCCTTCCTTCCTTCTTTCTTCCCTCCCTCCCTCCCTCCCTCCTTCTCTTCTTTCTTTCTTTCTTTCTTTTTCTTTCTTTCTTTCTTTCTTTCTTTCTTTCTTTCTTTCTTTCTTTCTTTCTTTCTTTCCTTCCTTCCTTCCTTCTTCTTTCTTTCTTTTCTCTCTTTCTTCTTTCTTTCTTTCCTTCTTTCTTTCTTTCAAGACAAAGTCTCGCTCTATTGCCCAGGCTGGAGTGCAGTGGCACGATCTCATCTCACTGCAACTTCACCTCCCAGGTTCAAGCAATTCTTCTGCCTCAGCCTCCCGAGTAGCTGCGACTACAGGCACGCACCACCACACCCAGCTAATTTTTGTATTTTTAGTAGAGACGGGGTTTTGCCATGTTGGCCAGGCTGGTCGCGAACTCTTGACCTCATGATCCACCCACCTTGGCCTCCCGAAGTGCTGGAATTACAGGCGTGAGCCACTGCACCCGACCAAAGTGTCCTTTCTTAATACAATATCTCCATAGACAGATCCTGAAGCAAAGATCAAAATGCTGATGCTTTATGCTTGATTTGAGATATGCAAATCCATAGTAACAAAGAGGAAAATGAAGAGTGAAGGAGGAGAGATGGGGAGAAACCTAGAGTGATGTGTGACTACCCGGTGCTGTTTCACCAGGAAGAAACCCAGCATGGGCTTGGAAGACATGTCTGCACCCCGGACTTGTCCAAATGGGCTGCTAGGAGAAATTGGGCCTGGCAGAGGTGCAGAGTAAAGAGAAACGGGAGGAGAGACTCAGTCTGGCTCTCTCCCTCTTCTATTTCTCATTGGCCAAAATTCATCCCATGGGGAGTAAACTGCCCCCCACTTCTGGGTTTCATCATCTATCCCATTCAGTTGCTACTTAGGTTACCAGATTATACACAGTGTGGCGTGGTGTTTCACCTAAGCCCAGAAGTGTGGGGAGGAGGAGAAACTCCACCAACAGCCAGGAAGAAACCAGATAGAAGAGCCCAACAGCCCCAGGATGGGGGCCCATCAGGTTTGCATCCCACACAGCCTGCCTATAGCTCTGTCCCACCCAAACATTTCCAGCGTTGTCTCTATGCCCCTGCCAAAGTGATTGCTTACAGCTTTTTCTGTTTTGTTGTGCCTTTAAAAACTAGACTTATCCTGCAACGACTGCTGGCATCTCACCCACTTCGTGGAGCTCTTCCCTCCCGTCCACCTGTGGAAGACGGGTGCCATCTTGCTTGCTGGCCAGCAGCATCGTCCTCCCTCAGCACTCCCTTCTCTGTCTGGGGGAGGATTCCCCACAGGTGAAACTTTGTTTTCCTCTTTCTCACTCCCAGCTCCCACTGTGGAAGAGAAGGGAAGGTCAAGGCTTCTCCACCGCCCACCTGGGGCACACAACATAAGCTCAGCCAATCCGTTACTGGTTCTCCAGGCTTTGAGCCTTGAGTTGGTGAAACAAAGACGCAGTGAACATGTGAAGGTCAGACAGCTCCGGGTGCTGCAGTCTGCTTCAGCTAGACTGTTTTTGGTGGGTGACCTTGGCCGTGGATTCTGTTGCATCGCATCTGTGACTCTCTTAGTTCCTGTTTTCCAAGCCCTGCTCTCGAAGTTCCCGTGGATTCTGTGATCCCCGTTCTCCCTGCTGTGCTATCCTTCTGATTGACTTGCCTTTGTTTAAGGTGGCCAGAGGCAGCTTTTGTTGCTCGTGACTCAGAAACTGTTTATACTTAGCAGGTCACATTACTTTCTGCCACCTTGGGACTTTTATATCATTTGGAGCTTAGCATATGAAACATGCTTAGCATAATGCCTGGAACATAGCAAACATACAACTGCCACCAAACAATACTATTGTCAAAATCAACAAATATTTGTCAAGTTTCAGACACTGTGGGGGAGTGGAAAAACAAAATAAACTGAGAAGAAGCATGGGTTTCTTATTTAATGGGAAAAACATGTCTGTAAAATCAACAACAGTTGCAGCAGAGATTGTATTACAGAGCACGTCGGGGCCACAAGGAAGCAAGTGGTTGGTGAGTTCTGGAACAATCATAGATGTCTTCCTGGGGGAGGAGATGTTTGACTTGGGTCCTGAAGAAAGACCAGAAATTTAAAAGTGTGGAAAGGCGGGGCATTACAGATAGTGGGAAATGCAGCTGAGCTCTAGAGGGATGGGGGACTGCTCAGTGGGAAGGTGAAGAGTTTAGGGTAGGGAGTGTGATTGCCTGGCAATTCTAAAGGCCCCTTAGTGACTGGGCAGGAGTTGAAACGAGATGGGTCGGCATGAGTCTCTAGCCACCTTCAGTGGCCATGGTGCAGTCGGTCAGCTCCCATATTATGCTTAAACCTCCAACTCCACCATGCTGAAAGTGGAGTTGCAGATTTAAGCAGAATAAGTGAGACAATGGGTGTAAAGCGCGATTTGAAGATTCAATACATAGTAACTGTTGTTGTCACTGTCATTAGAGGTAGTGACTACTGTGATTACTTTTTTTTTTTTTTGAGACAGTCTTGCTTTGTTGCTCAGGCTGGAATGCAGTGGTGCAATCTCGGCTCACCGCAACTTCTGCCTCCCACGTTCAAGCAATTCTCATGCCTCAGCCTCCTAGGTAGCTGGGACTAGTGGTGCCTACCACCACGAGTGACTAATTTTTTGTATTTTAGTAGAGACAAGGTTTCACCATGTTGCCCAGTGTGGCCTCGAACTCCTGAGCTCAGGCAATCTGCCTACCTAGGCCTCCCAAAGTGTTAGGATTACAGGTGTGAGCCACCGTGCCCAGCCAGTGACTGCTACTTCTAGCAAAAGATGCAGTTATACACATTTTACAGAGGAGGGAAACTGAGGCTCAGAAAAGGTAATTGACCTGTTGAATGGTCAAATAGCGAACAATTTCTAGAGCTACAATTTTAATTTCAGTCTTCTGACCTTCACATATCTAAGGTATTGCTTCTCAAGATTAAATGAGATCCTGTAAAATGCTTTTTGATAAAAGAATATTGGCCGGGCGCGGTGGCTCACGCCTGTAATCCCAGCACTTTGGGAGGCCGAGGCGGGTGGATCACGAGGTCAAGAGATCGAGACCATCCTGGTCAACATGGTGAAACGCCGTCTCTACTAAAAATACAAAAATTAGCTGGGCATGGTGGCACGTGCCTGTAGTCCCAGCTACTTGGGAGGCTGGGGCAGGAGAATTGCTTGAACCCGGGAGGCGGAGGTTGCGGTGAGCCGAGATCGCGCCATTGCACTCCAGCCTGGGTAACAAGAGCGAAACTCCGTCTCAAAAAAAAAAAAAAAAAAAAAAAAA
>PVKV010033135.1:0-19030 GCA_004027835.1 Alouatta palliata
ATTCCTTTTCTTGTTTGTTTTGTTTTGAGATGGAGTCTCACTCTGTTACCCAGGCTGGAGTGCAATGGTGCGATCTCAGTTCACTGCAACCTCTGCCTCCTGGGTTCAAGCGATTCTCCTGCCTCAGCCTCCCAAGTAGCTGGGATTACAGGCGCATACCACCATACCTGGCTAATTAAAAAAAAAAAAAATTTTTTTAGTAGAGATGGGATTTCACCATGTTGGTTAGGCTGGTCTCGAACTCCTGACCTCAGGTGATCCACCTGCCTCGGCCTCCCAAAGTGCTGGGATTACAGGCGTGAGCCACTGCACCCAGCCTTTTGTTTTTTTGAGACAAGGTCTTGCGCTGTCACCCAGGCTGTAGTGCAGTGGCATGATCACACCTCACTGCAGCCTTGACCCAGGTCCAAGCAATCCTCCCACCTCAGCCTCTCAAGTAGCTGGGACTGCAGGCATGCACCACCATGCTGGGGTTTTTTGTTTGTTTGTTTGTTTGTTTTTAACTTCTTGGTAGAGACAAGGTCTCACTATGTTGCCTAGGCTGGTTTTGAATTCTTGCGCTCAAGTGATCTTCCCACCTCAGTCTCCTAAAGTATTGGAATTATAGGCATGAGCCACTACACCCAGCCTTGAACTTATTGCAATTTTGAGTACTGCCTAATTCATGAATCCTTTATTGTTAAAATAAACTGTTAAATTTATTTTGTCTGAAGTCTTTAGCAGTGGTAATCATTGTCTTTAGGCAATAAAAAACAAATGGAGAGAAAAGAATAAATGCTCAATAAAGGAACCACAGGATACTTGTGATTTGGCTAAAAAATCTGAAATAAAAATTTGTATACAATGTTGCTAATTGTATCATATGAATAAAAGCCACATTTTTTCATAAATTATTAATATGTGATTCACTTCTTGCATTATTCTGGATAAACATATTTTAGTGACCTACAAAGCCCTATGTAATCTGTGCTCCATTCCTTTCCCAACCCTCCTGAGATCATCTCTTCTCAGATCCTACTCACTCACGTTATGCCAGCCATATGGCCTCCTTGCTGTTCCTCCAGCACACCCACCTTTTCCGGCCTCACTGCTTTCACCTGTGCTGCTCCCACTGCCTGTTGCTCTTCTCCCACATGACTTGTTCCCTCTTTTCACCAAAAGCTCTATGGAAATGTCACTTTCACAGGGAGTTCCTCCTTGACTATCCCATTACAAATACCACTGTTGCCCTGCCCAGCACTGCCAGCACTGTGCCTGTCCCCGGTTTGAGGCTCGGTCCCCTTTGCCCATGTCCATCATTCTGTGCAGAAGTACTGCCAGTATGTCTCATTAACTGCCCTACAAAGTGGCTGACATTGGCTTGGCCACCTGGGGTTGCAAGGCCCTAGACACTGAGGAGAACGAGATGCCTGGCCTGATGCATGTGCGGGAGCTGTACTCAGCCTCCAAGCCACTGAAGGGTATCTGTATGACCGGCTGCCTGCATGTGACTGTGGAGATGGTTGTCCTCACTGAGACCCTCATTTCCGTGGTTGCTGAAGTGCAGTGGTTCAGCTGCAACATCTTCTCCACCCAGGACCATGTAGCAGCTGTCATTGCCAAGGATGGCATTCCAGTGTACGCCTGGAAGGGTGAAACAGAGAAGTACCTGGGGTGCACTGAGCAGACACTTTACTACAAGGATAGGCTCTTCAACATGATTCTGGACATCAGTGGGGACCTTACCAACCTCATCCACACCAAGTACCCACAGCTCTTGGTGGGCATTAGAGACATCTCTGGTGAAACCCCATCTCTACAAAAAATAAAAAAATTAGTTGGGCATAGTGGTATACACCTGTAGTCCCAGCTACTAGGGAAGGGGAGGTGGGAGGGTCACTTGAGCCTGGGAGATCAAGGCTACAGTGAGCTGTGAACATGGCACTGTACTCCAGCCTGGGCAACAGAGCAAGACCCTGTCTCAAAAAAAAAAAAAACCCAAAACAAAAAACCCACAAACAAACAAAAACCACTGTCCTTGCTAGCCCTTTACACTGTTTTCTTTTTCTTTTTTATTTTTCGAGACAGAGTCTTGCTCTGTCGCCCAGGCTGGAGTGTAATTGTGTGATCTTGGCTCACTGCGACCTCTGTGTCCCAGTTCAAGCAATTCTCTTGCCTCAGCCTCCCAAGTGGCTAGAACTACAGGCATGTGCCTCCACGCCTGGCTAATTTTTGTATTTTTAGTAGAGATGGGTTTCACCATTTTAGCCAGGCTGGTCTCAAACTTCTGACCTTGTGATTCACCTGCTTTGGCCTCCCAAAGTGCTGGGATTAAAGGCATGAACCACTGCACCTGGTCATAAGTTTGTAGTTTTTTAAGGAAAGGACTTCACAGAGAACAAGGCAGAGAGTAAGACAACATCTGATTTCCAAAAAATTGAAGTAGAATCAAACTTTGATATGGATTTGGTCAAATCATTGCTAAATGGTATCTTTAACATTATTATTAAACTGATTTATATCAGTTACATGTTATATTTAGCATTTAACGTTAAACGTTATCTTTATTATTATTCAACTGATTTATATAATTTGCTTTTTACTAGTCAAATGCGTTGTTTTAAATCTTAATTATTTTTTATTCTAAAAGTAATACGTGTTCACTGTAACAAGTGCAAATAATCTCTTAGACGGATAAAGTAAAATAGGGATGTCCACACTGTGCCTACCAAGAGGCCCATTCCCCCAAAAATGATTGCTGTTAAACATGTACAGTGCCTTTCCTGACTTTTTTGTCTAAGCACATTTAAAAACCAATACTTTTGGTTTTAAGTGATAGCTCTGAATCCCCTTTAGGCATAGGGTGTGGGAAATTATATTTCTGCAGCAACTCAAGTGTGGAGTCCCTGGAAATTATTTTAAATAACACTTAGAGATCATAGTAGCCAAAAAATGTGGGGAAATGAAAAAGAGGTTTTTAAAAATTATTATTATTATTTTTCTTTCAAAGAGACAGAGTCTTTGTCACCCAGGATGGAGTTCAGTGGAGAAATTATAGCTCACTGAACCCTCAAACTCCTGGACTCAAGCAATCCTCCCGCCTCAGCCTTCCAAGTAGCTAGGACTCAGGCATGCGCCACTGTGACTGGTTAATTTTTTTGTTGTTGTTTTTCTTTCCTGCTGGCAGAATGGTTAATTTTAATATTTTTTAGGGATAAGTTCTTGCTATGTTGCCCAGGCCTCAAACTCCTGGCCTCAAGCAATCTACGCACCTCAGCCTCCCATAGTGCTGAAATTACAAGTGTGAGCCCCCGGACCCAGCCGAAAAAAGTTTTTGTGGAGGGAGTATGACCAAGAGAAGAATCACGGAATGTGTTCAAAAGATATCTAAAGGGCCATAGAAGTTAAAAGGTTGAACTCTAGCGAACAAAACATAAAGTAAGGAAAGGTTTTTTTTTTTTTTTTTTTTCTCTTCGAGATGGAGTCTCGCTCTGTCAACCAGGTGGGAGTACGGTGGTGCAATCTCGTCTCACTGTAGCCTCCCCCTGCTGCCCCACCCCTGCCAGGGCTCCAGTAATTCTCCTGCCTCAGCCTCCTGGGTAGCTGGGATTACAGGTGCATGCTATCACTCCCGGGAAAAGTTTCTTTAAAACACACTTGGGGCCGGGCGCGGTGGCTCACGCCTGTAATCCCAGCACTTTGGGAGGCCGAGGCGGGTGGATCACGAGGTCAAGAGATCGAGACCACCCTGGTCAACATGGTGAAACCCCGTTTCTACTAAAGATACAAAAATTAGCTGGGCATGGTGGCACGTGCCTGTAGTCCCAGCTACTCGGGAGGCTGAGGCAGGAGAATTGCTTGAACCCAGGAGACGGAGGTTGTGGTGAGCCGAGATCGTGCCATTGCACTCCAGCCTGGGTAACAAGAGTGAAACTCTGTCTCAAAAAAAAAAAAAAAAAGAAAAAGAAAAAAAAATAAAATAAAATAAAACACACTTGGCTGGGCACAGTGGCTTACACCTGTAATCCCAGCATTTTAAGAGGCTGAGGCGGGCTGATCACGAAGTCAAGAGATCGAGACCAAATACAAAAACTAATAATGTGTTGTAGAAAAAAAAAAAAAAAAAAAAAACACTAGCTGGGCGTGGTAGTAAATGTCTGTAGTCCCAGCTACTGGGGAGGCTGAGGCAGGAATCATTTGAACCCGGGAGGTGGAGGTTGCAGTGAGCCAAGATCGTGCCACTGCACTCCAGCCTGGCAAAAGAGTAATACTCTGTCTCAGAAAAAAAAACAAAAAATAGAAAAAAAGCAAACAAAAAATTTGACTTTGGAAGAAAATCCAAATTGTTCCCATGATATCATCCTTTGACATTATGTTCATTTTGGTTATCTTAGTCTTTTTTCAGACTTTCTCTTTAACAGAGAATTATCTAAAAGCCCCTGGCTAAATTAATGCTTATGACTGTGGTCATAAACGGATGACTTAGATTATATTTGTTTTGCGGTGTTTGTAAATATTTTTAAGTATACCGTTGTTGCCAACTAACATAATCCATATGTATATGGATTATATATATATTCCCCAAATTTAAAAGCAACAGTTTGGAGATTTTTCCCACACACACAAAAAAAATCAGAAAATTGGCAACACTCTGTCCCATTTCCACATGGCAACAATTTAGACAGGCCATGAGCGCTTGACAAGGCCCTAATCCCCACCACTCTTGTCTTAAATCTAGTCAATTATATGCGTGTTACATATGTATATTTCTGTGCTTCTCCTTCCTGCCTGACCCTGGAAGACCCCTGTCTCAGTCTCTCTCAACATGTCTGAAGGACTCGGGGGCAGGTGTCAAAAGTGAAGGCTCTTGTCTGGATTTAATGTCCTGGGCCAGCTTGAAACAGCAGGTAGTGTTTTGAGCTTTAAGCTAACAATTCAGTCATGTTTTCTTTCCCCAGTGAAACAGAAAAGGTTTATTTCAAAGAGGAAAAGAGTACAATAGCTGCAACATACATAAAACCTATTTTACTCGGGAGTGGGAATCAGGAAACCTGGGTTCTGTTTCTGACTTACGCTGGATGCAGAAGGGTAGTTAAGCTGTCCTTATGTCTCTTATCAAATGGGGAAAATACTGCTGTAGTTCAATTTGGGGAGTTTTAGATTCTAGGAAAATGGAAATGCTATTTGTAACTTAGATTGAACTTTGAAACTCATGTTTGTTTTTCAGGCACTTTTGGAACTTAACTGGATGTTTTATGTGTCTAGTAATCGGCTGATAGTAGATATTATTACTCTAACCCTATTTTGGGATGCAAAATAGCAGAAATCATCCAGTCTCTGCTGGTACTTTTAGCAAAGACTTTACCATAGTAATCAGTTCATGAAACTCTGTGGTCTGAAAGTGGCCACGGTCAGTGAATTTGTACAATTTGGTTTCCAACCTATCAGCCACTTCGTGTTGTTCCTTCCAGCAAAGGAATGGGGTCATCAGTGGTGCCAGACTACACAATGTGAGGATAGTTCGCCTCCATCTTCTCCCGCTGCCAGGGACAGTTGAAATACCCACTTACACACTCATTTTCATCCCCAAGTCTGATATGTATGCAGACACAAATACCACAGCATATACTCCATGTGTTTCTGCATACCTAATGGCTGCGATGGCCCCAGCACTGTGGATGATGATGATGGTCTTCTCATCACAGTGCAGCCCCACCTCCATGAAGGGCAGCCAGATGCTCTCTCCTGCTGTAATTGGGTGGGGCATGTTTTTAGTCAAACACTGGAAACCAGGTATCTGCTCCAGAAACTTTTTCACCCAGCCATACCAGCCATGGGTGACCACATCCTCGCCTCCGTTCCTGGGAACGATCACTGACTTGCTAGGCGAAGCCATGAGTACAGTGAGACTGAAGTTTTAGGAAGTGGGGGAATTCCACTTACTGGGGGAAATTTCAGCAGAGTTACATCAAAACAACAAAAATAACTTTAGATGCACAGTAAAGAGCCCTTTCTGGGATCCCATCATCAGACTTTTTGCCATTGGTTAACTCATTCCTATGACTTCTCCCTTCTTTCACCTCACATTCTTGCCCTCTTCTCTCTTAGATTGTCAGTGCAATTCTTCTCTCTTTCTTTGGTTACTACTTCCAGGCCCAGGCACTAGGTTTTTCTTTGCATGTCCAAATTCATCAAGGTGCTCAGTAGGAAAACAGAAACAAAAACTTTCTTTCCTAGAACTCACCTGTATGAGTACATTTTCATACTGCTATAAAGAACTGCTAGAGACTGGGTAATTTATAAAGGAAAGAGGTTTAATTGACTCACACTTCAGCATGGCTGGAGAAGACCCAAGAAACTTAAAATCATGGCAGAAGGTGAAGGGGGAAGCAAGGCACCACAAGACAGCAGAAAGGAGAAATGCCGAGCGAAGTGGGAATAGCCCCTTATAAACCCATCAGATCTCATGAGAACTCACTATTGCAAGAGCAGCATGGGGGAACTGACCCCATGATTCAATTACCTCCACCTGCTCTCTCCCTTGACAAGTAGAGATTATGGGGATTACAATTCAAGATGAAATTTAGATGGGGACAAAGGATAACTATATCACTATCCTCAAGAGAAAGATACAAATTTTTCCTTAGTTATGAAAAACATTAAGACTTCCTATTTATTTAGTAGCTCGAGGTATTACATTTAGTTTATCAGTGTTACATGTTTTGGGGAAGCAAATAGTGTATAGCTAAAGTATAAAATTACAATAATGTTTTGCATGTATTTCATTGTAATGGAAGGGAAATTACCATCTATTGTAAGACTACTACATACTATATGTGAAGTACTGTTTGCCTCTTTATTTGTTCGTTCATTTGTTTGAGACAGGGTCTTGTTCTCTGGACTAGGCTGGAGTGTAGTGGCACAATTATGGTTCATTGCAGCGTCAACCTCCTGGGATCAGGTGATCTCCTGGCCTCAGCCTCCTGAAGAGCTGGGACTACAACTGCACCGAACCAGGGCTAGCTAATTTTTTTTTTTTTTTGAGATGGATTCTTGCTCTGTCACCAGGCTGGAGTGCAGTGGCCAGATCTTGGCTCTCTGCAACCTCTGCCTCCTGGACTTAAGCGATTCTCCTGCCTCAGCTTCCCAAGTAGCTGGGATTACAGGCATGTGCCACCATGCCCGACTAATTTTGTATTTTTAGTAGAGACACGGGGTTTCTTCACGTCAGTCAGGCTGGTCTCGAACTCCCGACCCCCCCGCCTCGGCCTCCCAAAGTGCTGGGATTACAGGCGTGAGCAACAGCGCCCGGCCTAGGCGGGGCCTTTTAAGTGACGTTAAAAATTGTACATAAAACGTGTTTTAGGATAATACCTATTTTTCCTTGACCAAAGGCTTGGCTTCAGAGAATGTTTAGCCAGAAATAGAGGGGAGTTAAATCCCCTTTTAAGTTTTTTCTAATTTCCAATCTGAGGAGGAAAATACGTAGTAAAGGGACGCAAGAGCAACCTCGCTTCTTCCACAACAAGGCCTAGGATGCGAAGCGACAAAAGGGTTGCTTGGCTGCCGCCGGGTTGCAACCCGGAAATGCAGGGTGCGGTGGGGAGGGTAAGGGATCGGCCAACTAACGTGACCTGGCTCAGAGAAACCCCGCCCCTACCACTACTGCCCACCCATAAGGTCCTCCTCGATCTTCCCTCGCCCCTCCGCGCGGCCCTCACCGAAAGGTGGAAATAGAGTCACGAGAGAGCGCACGCGAAGTCCCGCCCCTGCCGTGACGTCTGCAGACGCGACGCGTCGCCACGCAATGCAAATCGGGAAAAGGGGATGAGCTGGGCTGGCTTCCGTCCTGGTAGCCGAGGCTAATTCTCCCTTGAGTTCTTGGGAGATGGGCCTTTGGCAAGAAGGCTGGCGTTAGTGAAGCGCGCCTGGCGCCTCGGTGAGTGCGAGTCTTGGGCCCTGGTATCTGTTCTCTGGGAAGTCGTCCGCTGCGAACCCCGTCTCCTTCTACCAGCTGCTGGTCACCCGGGAGACAAGCCCTGTTCTCGGAGAGGGGTGGGACAACTCCTAAAGGTAGAACCGGCTTGTGAATAGGAAGGGCCCAACCTTGAGTCTTTTACGCCACTCACCTGGGTTGCGAGTTTCGTGTGGTTTTTCTGTTTTAAAAGGTGGCTTTGACCATTATTCCCTTCTCTTGGACACTTACACCCGACTTTGACCTCTTTCCTCCTGCTTCCGTTTTTAAAATTTTCTGCAATCTGCCTGCAGTCCCAGGCCTTACTACAGCTCCTCAAACTGTTTCCCACTTTTCTCCTCTTCGCCAGTCATACTTGATTTTAGTGAAGTTCAAGTATGAGTTTAAAGACGCTATAAGCTTATCAGAGTTAAAACTGTAGAAGCTTTTTTTACCCCCCCTAAAAAGTGCCTTCCATCCTAGAGTTGTGGGACAAGTTAATTTCATTGGCATTCCACCTTGGAAATTATCAGAATCCTTACTTGCAGTGATATGCATTTACATATAAAGCTACAGATCACCCTCCTGGGTTTATTTCTTGCCTCCGGTTCATTCTGTGACCTTGAACAAGTCACTTAATCACTAACAAAATATTTACCTGACACGGAGGTGTTGCAGAGCCTAAGGAATTTAGTATTTGTTCAGAGATCTGAGGATTTCAGATGAAAGGGATTTATATCCAAAGGATGTTACCTTTTCTGAATTTGCAAAGCATCCTTAATTTTGTTAATATCCTGCCACAGCTATTAAAAATGCCAGGTGGTATTTGTTAAGGAAATGTTCCTGTTTTAGGCTTGTTCTGCTGCGGCTTTGCTTTGTAAGCAAATTTTACGTTTCAGCCGATTCTGCTTAAGATTCGTTGGGTGAATGTCATTCATGATGGATTTGGGTAAACTTTCTCGTTACAACATAACGAGAAACTTACTGGACCAGTAAGTAAGACATAATATCGGTTGTACTATGTCTTTATCATGTTGATATGGCTGCCTTGAAATATGTATTCCTTTTCTTGTGACACATTGGATGCATCTTTAATATTAGATAGTAAAGATCCTGTAGTAGTAAAAAAAAAAAAAATACACCTGTCATTAATGAAATTTTGCACATATACATGTATTTTTTTTACAAAACAATGTATAAGAAAAACTAACAATGTTTTAAAGGTGCCTTTTTTAGCATTTCATTTTTTAATATATTTACTTGAACTTTATTAGTCATTATGGACATTTGTTTATTAACGTGGACATGGCCAGATGCGGTGGCTCACGCCTGTAATGCCAGCACTTGGACAGATCACCTGAGGTCAGGAGTTTGAGACTGGCCAACATAGCGAAATTTCGTTTCTACTAAAACTACAAAATTAGCTGGGTGTGGTGGCACACGCCTGTAATCCCAGCTACCTGGGAGGCTGAGGCAGGAGAATCTCTTGAACTCAGGAGGCAGAGATTGCAATGAGCTGAGGTTGCACCATTGCACTCCATCCTGGGTGACAGGAGCAAATCTCCGTATGACAGAATAAAAATAAAAAATGTGGACTTAATGGAAAAGAATCATAATGACTTTTGGGTAAGACAGTTGGAAAATAAAGCCAGTACATCAAATTTTTTTCATCAGTCTAACATTATACTTTATTATGAACTTTTCTATGTGAAAATACACTCATTTGTAGAAGTGAAAGGAAAAAATAAGTCTTCAAGTATGTGTTGCTAATAAAATTAGATATAATTAAGGAAACATTTAAAAAATGCCTTGTTGTCCCAGTTACCTATTGCTGTCTAACAAATCACTCCAGATATAGTGGCTTAAAACTATAGTATCTCTCATGTTTCTCTGGCTTGCCTGGACTTAGCTAAGTGGTTCTCACCTAGAGTTTAATGCATTTGTATTCAGATAGGCAGCTGAGTTTAGAGTCATCTGAGAGCTCACTGGGCTGGACATCCAAAATGGCTCATTCATGTGAAGGCAGTTGATGTTGGCTAGGAGTTCAGCTGGACGTGTCAACTGGAATGCCCACACATGGACTCTTCACTTGGCTTGCACTTCTAACAGTACGGCGGCTAGGTTCAAAGAATATGTGTTTGAAGAGGCAGAAAGTAGAAGCTGCCAGTTTCCAGAAAAAGCCTGGATCCAAAATTGGCACAACATTACTTCCAACATACCCTGTTGCTTAGAGCAAAGACCGGCATCCAACCCTTACCTTTGAAGGGAAAAATGTCAAAGAATTTGTGGCCATCCTTTGCCTACTATAATTTTGATGGCAAAATTGTATTGGGCTCTAGTTTGCATTTATATAGCAGATGCAGAATAAGGTACACTTCCAATTTGTTTAACCATAATGCTTTATATCTTAATGGCATAGTCTTCAAAGCATGTTTGTGTACATTTTTTCACTTGATACCTGTGATATACCTGTGGTAGCAGACAAATCATTCCTATTTCATTTTGCAGATGAAAGTAAACTGAAGAGTGGTGGTGGTGGTGTTGGGAGTGGTTTATGGAATTTGTTCAAAGTCATGTGATTAATAAATGGAAAAGAAGGGCTGCAACAGGTCCATAATAAATTTATTAGTACTAATTGATGAAATATTAAATGTATGGGATTCTACATTTATAGCCACACTAATTTTTTGTGTGTGTGTATGATGGAGTCTTGCTCTGTCACCCAGGCTGGAGGGCAGTGGCATGATCTTGGCTCAGTGCAATCTCCTCCTCCTGGGTTCAAGCGATTCTCCTGCCTCAGCCTCCCTAGTAGCTGGGACTATAGATGCCTGCAACCATGCTGAGCTAATTTTTGTATTTTAGTAGACATGGGATTTTGCCATGTTGGCCAGACCTACTGACCTCAGGTGATTTGCCCACCTCAGTCTCCCAAAGTGCTGGGATTATAGCCGTGAGCTACCTCACCGGGCCTTTTTTTTTTTTTTTAAATTAACTGAGACAAGGTCTTGCTCTGTCGCCCAGGATGGAGTGCAGTGGCATGACCTTGGCTCACTGTAACCTCTGCCTGTTGGGCCCAAGTGATTCTCCCACCTCAGCCTCCTGAGTAGTTAGGACTGCAGGCACACACCACCACACTTGGCTAATACCATACTAACTCAAGTAAAGCAGTTTGCATGTACAGTGAATAAGGCTTAACTAAGCCTTGTCTCTTTTGACTAACACGTTACAATGTAGTTTGTTTTGTTTTGTTTTGTTTTTTGAGATGGAGTCTCATGTTCTGTTGCCCAGGCTAGAGTGCAGTGGCGTGATGTCGGCTCACTGCAACCTCCGCCTATTGGGTTCAAACAGTTCTCTTGCCTCAGCCTCCTGAGCAGCTGGGACTACAGGCACATGCTGCCATGTCCTGCTAATTTTTTTATTTTTATTTTTATTTTTTTTTTAATTTTCCGAGTCTTCTTGATGGCAAATTTTTTGTATTTTAGTAGAGACAGGGTTTCACCCTGTTGCCCAGACTGGTCGCCAACTCCTGAGCTCAGTCAGTCCGTCTGCCTCTGCCTCCCACAGTGCTGAGATACAGGCATGAGCCACTGTGCCGGCCTACAATTTAGTTTTTAATAATACAGCAGTCTTCTCCTTATCTACAGGGAATGTGTTTCAAGACCTCCAATGAATGCCTAAAACTGCAGATAGTACTGAACCTTATGTATACTATGTTTTCCCTATTTATACATTTTTATGATAAAGTTTAAATTATAAATTATACACAATAAGAGATTAACAACAATAATAATAGAATAATTACAACAATATACTGTAATAAAGGTTATGCCCTGTGCCCATAACTTTTGTAACTTGAGGTGTGATAGCAAAACTAGCACAAATTTCTTTTTCCTTCAACATTTTGCAGATGAAAGATTCTTACTGTAGATCTTAGCAACCTCAGCATGAGTTTTTTCTTATTAAGTCAAGAACTTTCACCTTTTTGCCTAAAGGAAGCAGTTTACAGCTTCTCTTTGGCGTGTGTGAATCTCTGCTCTTACACTTTGGAGCCATTATTAAGTAAAATGAGGATTACTTGAACATAGGCAGTGTAATACAGCTGTAGTCGTTCTGGTAATTGAGACGGCTGCTTAGTGATTAACAGACAGGTAGCATCTACAGTGTGGATACACTGGACAAAGGGATGATTCATGTCACAGGCTGGGTGAAGTGAGGTGGTACACCATTTATTTTATTTTATTTATTTATTTATTTTTGAGATAAGAGTCTTGCTCTGTTGCCCTGGCTAGAGTGCCGTGGCAAGATCTTGGCTCACCACAACCTCCGCCTCCCAGGTTCAAGCGATTCTCCTGCCTCAGCCTCCTGAGTAGGTGGGATTACAGGTGTGTGCCACCACGCCCAGCTAATTTTTGCATTTTTAGTAGAGACGGGGTTTCACCATGATAGGCTGGGCTTGAACTCCTCACCTCATGATCCGCCCACCTCAGCCTCCCAAAGTGCTGGGATTACAGGTGTGAGCCACTATGCCCAGCCAGTGGTGCACAATTTAAAACTTATGAATTATTTCTGGAGTTCTTTATTTAGTATTTTTGGACTGTGGTTAACTGCAAGTAGCTGAAACCATGGAAAGTGAAATCATGGATAAGGGGGGACTACTGCACTAAATTCTGAAACATGCCAATAATGATGTGAACCTGGCTGCCTTTTTAATAAAGTGAAATGAAATAATTACACATTATAATACCAGTTTCAAAACAAAAAGTTATGGGCATAAGAATCCTGGAGGTGTTATTTTAATTTCTTAATCACAGAATTGTAAACATGAAAATGATTTTGAAACATTTGGGTAGGTTGATTGATTTAAGATGCTGATTTCAGCTGGAAACAAATTGTTGCCTTCATATTCATATTACTTTGTTGCTTCTAGCAGCATGTTTATATTCATTCTTATGTTCATGGTTCCCACTCTTGACTGCATGTTAGAATTAATTTGGGGAGCTTTTTAAAAATACCTATGTGGGTGAGGCGAGGTTCCCTGTAATTCCATCACTTTGAGAGACCGAGGGAGGAGGATCTCCTGAGCCCAAGAGTTTGAGACTAGCCTCTCACAGTGAGAGTCTGTCTTTTTTTTAAAATATATGAATAAGAAAATAAATAAAGACCTGTATGTGTATCCCATCCCTAGAGATTCTGATTTAATTGTTTAGGAGTGAGATCTGAGCATCAATATTTTTTTAAAGTTCACTAGGTAACTGATTTTTTTTTTTTTTTTTACACTAGATTCCCCCAAATCTAGGTAACTGATTCTAACATACAGCTAGGATTGAGAACTATGTTTTTGGTACATATTAAGTATGATCTGGCTCCCTACTTAATGATTTTGCATCTGTTAAAAAATTAAACAATGAGGAAGAAGACATAAGCAATGGATTAAAGTTATAAATGTAGATAGACATCTATTCTGGAAAACAGTTACCTTTTTGTTAGTTTCTGGGAATGGTCCTTAATAAAATGAACGGACATTGGCCTGGTTTGCTAGTGGCTGTATCACAGCACTAAGCCATACTTTAATTTGTGGGAAGTAAAAAGTTTCTCTTTAAAGTTTGCTTTATTGTTAAAGAATAAATCATAAGTGTGCTAATAACTCTGTTAAGCCCTATCCTATGTAGATGTTAGACATGCCGTGCTTATAGGCATGTAGTACATTCTATGTTCTTGTACTTTAACCAAGATATCTGTGCTGGACGTGCTCTCAGGCGTGTCCCAGCTCGCCATTGCTTCTACCTGTTTAGAAAAGCTTTAAGTTGTTAGCCAGTCAGGTTTTAGTTTAAATTGTAAGGTCTGACTCCAGGCATGGAAGATCAGACACAGCAGACACGGTTGTCCATGATGCAGTAAGGACAACCCCAAATGCGTAAGGGATAAATATGTTTGCTTTTCTTTTATTCACTGTACTCTTGGCAAGATGGCTAGTGAGAGTACCCTTCCTGCAGTCCAGGAAGTAAAAGTTGCTTTGTTTAGAGATCCTTTGTCTCAGTGCTAATTTTTCTTTGTGGCACCGAACATCTGTTTCCAATAACTTTGTTACCGTTATTTATTTATCTTTCATTTTAAGAGGGAGAAACTTTATTAAGAGGTGTGTTTTTTTAGTATCCGCTGTATCACAATACTGCGCCTTGTATATAGTAGGTATCTATTGTTTACCTAATTGAAGCTGTTTTAGACAGTCACTCTTTAGAACTAGCGCTAGTTGAGCTACTCAGGAGGCTTAAGGCAAGGGAATTGCTTGAACCTGGGAGGCGGAAGTTGTGGTGAGCTGAGGTCACGCCACTGCACTCCAGCTAGGATGACAGAGCGAGACTTCATCTCAAAAAAAGAAAAGAAAAAAAAAAAAAAAAAACCAGGGCTAGTTATTTTACTTTTTTTTTTCTTGTGGCATTCTAAGAACTAAAGTTTCTTGGAATATTCTTTGTTTCGTTTCCATGATGTTATACTTCCCTGGTTTTTCTTCATTCTAATAACTCCTGCTCCTTTTCTGACCTTTTCTTCATTTAGACTCCCCCAGTTTTGGGTACTCAAGTTAACTTTTCAGCTGTAAGGAAATAGGAACTCATTTCCTTGGTGATTCATCCTCCTGATTTTAGTTACTAGTATAAATAATGTCTGTGTTTAAAAAGCTATTATAGAAGTTTAAAAATGTACATAAAAGTGAAGAAAATAGGAATTTTTTGTTTTTGAGACAGGGTCTCCCTCTATTGCTCATGCTGGCGTGCAGTGGTGTAATCATGGTTCACTGCAAGCTCAAACTCCCAAGCTCAAGTGATCCTCCTGCCTCAACCTTCCAAGAAGCTGGGACCACAGTCATACGCCACCATGCCCTGTTAATTTTTTTTTTTTTTGGTAGTAATGAGATCTCACTATATTGTGCAGCAGTTCACCAAATCCTAGATAACGTATAATTTTGGTGTCAATACTTCATTATCTTCCAAAACAATAGGGATTATCAAAGTCAACACTGATGCCTTCTTAGTTGATAAACAGATTTAATATCTGCTCTCCCATAGAACTAATTTCTAGTTAATATTTACATCTTTAGATGTTCCTTTAGCATACTCTCAACATTGTCCACATTGAATTACCTACTTTGCTGTAAACCGGTGGTTCTTATTTGGGTCTAATTTTGCCTTCCAGGACACATTTGGCAGTGACTGTAGACATTTTTGGTTGTTATAAATGAAAGGGAAGGATGACAGTAAACTGGCATCTAGTGGGTACAGGCCTAGGGATGTTGCTAAACATCTTCCAGTGCACATTGCACAGAGCAGCCCCTCACACAAATGTTTATCTGGTCCAAAATGTAAGTGATGGCAAGGCTGAGACATGCTGCTGTAAACTGATCAGTTTTAAACTATAGCATTTATTCTTTTGTTAATAGCACTACTGCTCTTCATATTTTGCAGGGTAGCATGTATGTGCCTGTGTGTGTGTGTGTGTGTGTGTGTGTGTGTGTGTGTGGGTAGGTGGGTTGGTGTGGGTGTGGATGTGGATGTAAGCAAGAGAAAATACTCCATTTCAATCAATCAATTACCAAAGCATGTTTATGCCATTTTGTGTTTTCTTCAGTGACCTTCTAATTACTCTTTTCCATAGTGTCATTCCCTGGTTCTCATCTCCTTTCAATCTTACGTCTCCCTAATTTGACGATCCCGTGATACTGTTTCTCCCATCACGAACTGGCTTTTATTGCCGTCTCAATCAGATATAAAGAATTCTGGATGGCTTCAAAAGTCTTCCATAATGTGACTCCATCTCCTACATAATGTAATTTAATTATTCTTGTTAGCCAGCATTTATTATTTTTCTTTTACTTGAATTCAGCTGACAGGGAGAAACATTTATTAAAGTAATGACTATGTGAGGACTACTGAGACAGGTGCCTGGGATCCAAAGACATGTTAGCATTTTCCCTCTATCCAGCTGATTATTTCCCAGTAACCTCTGTAACATTCCTTATTCTCATTTTTTTTCTCTCACTAATTTCTCATTTTGTATCATTCTTCATGATGTTTCCCTCTTCTGAAATGTCCTCCTTCCTTTTTCTTTTTTTTTTTGAGACGGTGTTTTGCTCTTGTTGCCCAGGCTGGAGTGAGGTGGTGTGATACCTGCTCACTGCCACATCCGCCCCCGGGTTCAAGAGATTCTCTTGCCTCAGCCTCCTGAGTAGGTGGAATTTACAGGCGTTCACTGTCATGCCCAGCTAATTTGTATTTTTAGTAGAGACAGGTTTCTCCTTGTTGGTCAGGCTGGTCTTGAACTGCCGACCTCAGTTGATCCGCCTGCCTCAGCTTCCCAAAGTGCTGGGATCACAGGTGTGAGCCTCCGTGCCCGGCCACATGTCCTTTCTTACCCTGTTCTTTTTTTTTTTTTTTTTTGATAAGGAATTTCACTCTTGTTCCTCAGGCTGGAGAGCAGTGGCAAGATCTTGGCTTACTGCAACCTCTGCCTCCCAGGTTGAAGTGATTCTCCTGTCTCAGCCTCCTAAGTAGCTGGGATTACAGGTACCAGATACCACGCCCAGTTAATTTTTGTATTTTTGGTAGAGATGTGGTTTCACCATGTTGGCCAGGCAGGTCTTGAACTCCTGACGTTAGGTGATCCGCCGGCCTCAGCCTCCCAAGGTGCTGGGATTACAGGCTTGAGCCACCACGCCCTTCCCTCTTACCCTGTTCTTAGCTAAATTCTGTCCTCAAGGCCAGTTTCTCTCTGTCTCATCACATCATCATGAGCTCTGCATGTGAATGAGGATTTTAAGGCCTTGTAGTAATTGTCTGTTGGTTCCATTACTAAATGGAAGGAATGATATAGATCACAAGCAGTGTAGGATTCACATGAAGAAACAAACTCCAAGAACTGGGACCATAAAGGATGGAAGAGGTGGAACTTAAGTTTCTTTTTGTAGCTGGGACCTCAGGTGTGCGCTACGACGCCCAGCTAATTTTTTAATTTTTTGTAAAATTTTTTGTTTCACTTGTTGCCCTCTTTGTGGGCCACGCACTATCTTTTTCTATCTTTTCTATCTCTGTCCTTTAAGCAGCAATACTCAACATAAATATCTGTTTTTGAGCTCCTGGGCTCAAACAGTCCCAGGCCTCCCAGAGGGCTGGAATTACAGTTGTGAGGCACCACGCCCAGTCAGTGCACTGCTTTTTTCATGGAGAAAGTCTTGCTACTGTGAAAAGGTCAGTGTGCTTAATTGATTTACATTCTGTCACAAACTTCTTATTTTATCACAAACTGATAACAGTTCCTCAATCAGCACTGGTCATTGGACCATACTTGGAGTTAATTCCTGTAGTGTGAGACTTTGACAGTTTTTAAAAATTGTTACCTATATTAAGAAATAGGTTTTACATTTTCATCCAGTGTTACATCTTATACACATGTACATAACAAACAATTTTATGAAGTACCTAACCTTACTTTGTGTGACATAGTCTGATGTTTGCTATTTTTTTTAATGCTGATCATGACCTTCTAATGGATTTTAAAAACACTGCCCTCAAGCCTTTAGCACAGTGCTAGAGACATAGTAGTTGCTCAGAAAATACCATACATTTTAGCAGTGATTAAATCTTGAGCGGGTTGAGCCTTCTCAATACTTGAGGATTACTTTAAAATGTTATTTCATCAGGCAGAGCATGGTGACTCATAATCCCAGCACTTCGGGAGGCCAAGGCAGGCGAATCACGAGGTCTGGAATTCGAGACCATCCTGGCTAACATGGTGAAACCCCGTCTCTGTTAAAAATACAAAAAATTAGTTGGGCGTGGTAGCACGTGCCTGTAGTCCTAGCTACTCAGGAGGCTGAGGCACAAGAATCATTTGAACCTGGAAGGTGGAGATTGCAGTCAGCTGAGATTGTGCCACTGTATTCCAGCCTGGGTGACAGAATGAGACTCTGTCTTAAAAAAAATTATTTCATCAATACTTACTTATTTGTGGCACCCCCCCACCCCCCATGTAGAATGAGTGAAGAGCGGATTATATGGTATGAGATTTAAGACAGCGAGAAGATATTTATGTTTATTGTTGCTACCTAAAGGGCAGAGATAGGGAGAGATGGTGGGTGGCCAACAAAGACAACTTTTGCTTTCCCTTCAATATTGCCAAAGACGTTGGCAGTGGCTGGTGTGAAACTCTGCTTAAAATCAGGATCATTTTGAATGACTGCAAACCTCAATTTTCACTTTTTACCTTTTAGTCTTCACTTTGTGGTTCTAGTCATCTAGTCCCTATTGTTTCTCTTTGAAAGGAGCAGAAGAATGTCAGAGAAAGAACATGTTCTCTTTATTGTTAACTCATTTTCAACATTTTTGGGTTTCACTTTTGGAGCACTGCTGTTTGACTAAAGC
This sequence comes from Alouatta palliata, assembly GCA_004027835.1. Taxonomy (NCBI): domain Eukaryota; kingdom Metazoa; phylum Chordata; class Mammalia; order Primates; family Atelidae; genus Alouatta; species Alouatta palliata. The sequence continues at coordinate 18,346 of PVKV010033135.1, forward strand.
TGAAGTTCTTTGTCTTTGTCAGGTTTACACATCTTAAGAATTTTTATTTTTTGTTCTTAGAAGCGTGTTAATTTTTCTTACATATACTTAGTTGTTTTTTTTTCCCCTTGGAATCCTTTTTGAAGCGTAAGATAATATTTTTTTTTTTGAGACAGAATTTCATTCTTGTTACCCAGGCTGGAGTGCAGTGGTGCGATCTCGGCTCACCACAACCTCTGTCTCCCAGGTTCAAGCGATTCTCTTGCCTCAGCCTCCTGAATAGGTGGGATTACAGGTGTGCGCCACCAGATCTGGCTAATTTTTGTATTTTTAGTAGAGATGGGGTTTCACCATGTTGGCCAGGCTGGTCTCGAACTCCTGACCTCTAGCGATCCACCTGCGTTGGCCTCCCAAAGTGCTGGGATTACAGGCATGAGCCACTGTGCCCGGCCGCATAATAATTTTAATGCATTGTATGTTATGGTTTGTTCTAGATCTAAACAAATTCTTCAAATTATTTGACTTCTGTAGTTAATGAACACTTTTGTGTAACTATCAATGAGTTTGTTGTTACTGCTGCTTTTATTTTTTTTAAACGATTGCAGGCAAAATAAGGAAACTGAATTCATTCAGTCATTCTAGTCTAATATACTTTATGTCAGTCTGTTTTCAGATTTCTTTTTTTTTTTTTTTTTTTTTTTTTTTT
>PVKV010033136.1:0-19030 GCA_004027835.1 Alouatta palliata
AAAAAAAAAAAAAAAAAAAAAAAAAAAAAAAAAAAAAAAAAACAGGCTGAGCACTATGACTCACACCAGTAATCCCAGCACTTTGGGAGGCTGAAACAGGCAGATCACAAGGTCAGGAGATCAAGACTATCCTGGCCAACATGGTGAAACCTCGTCTCTACTAAAAATACAAAAATCAGCTGAGCATGGTGGCAGGTGTCTGTAGTCCCAGCTACCCAGGAGGCTGAGGCAGGAGAATCACTTGAACCTGGGAGGCAGAAGTTGCAGTGAGCTGAGATTGCACCAAGATTGCACCACTGCACTCTAGCCTGGGTGATCAAAGCGAGACTCTGTCTCAACAACAACAAAAAAAAGATCAGGAGTAGCTATACTTATGTCAAACAAAATAGATTTCAAGAATTACTTATTTTGAATTTTGGTAGGTTATCAGTGTTCCTACATCTAAGATTTATTCATGATCTGAAATACTTTAAAAGTGACCAAATGGTGGGTCCCACCCCCATGGAGACCAGCAAGCTAAGATCCACTGGCTTGAAATTCTCGCTGCCAGCTAAGCAGTCTGAGCTCGACCTGGGATGACTGAACTTGGTTCGGGGAAGGACATCTGCCATTGCTAAGGCTTGAGTAGCTGGTTGTATCCTAACAGTGTAACAAACCCACCAGGAAGTTTGAACTGGGCAGAGCCAACTGAAGCTCAGCAAGGCCACTGCGGCCAGACTGCATCTCCTCTCTGGGCAGGCATCTCTGAAGAAAAGGCAGCAGCCCCAGTCAGGGACTTATAGATAAAACCTCCATCTCTGTGGGACAGAGCACCAGGGTAAGGGGCAGTTGTGGGCACAGCTTCAGCAGACTTAAGCTCTGAAGAGAGCAACTGATTTCCCAGCCCAGCGTTTGAGCTCTGATAAGGACCAGACTGCCTCCTCAAGTGGGACCCTGACCATCATGTATCCTGACTGGGAGATACCTCCCAATAGGAGCCGACAGACTAGAATCTGCCGAGTACCCCTCTGGGACAAAGCTTCCAGAGGAAGGAACAGGCAGCAATCTTTGCTGTTCTGCATCCTCCACTGGTGATACCCAGGCAAACAGGGTCAGGAGTGGACTTCCAGCAAACTCTAGCAGACCTACAGCAGAGGGGCCTGACTATTAGAAGGCAAACTAACAAACAGAAAGGAAGGGCAACATCAACAAAAAGACATCCACACAAAAACACCATCAGAAGGACACCAACTTCAAAGAACAATGGTAGATAAATTCCAGAAGATGGGGAAAAACCAGCACAAAAAGGCTGAAAATTTAAAAAACCAGAACACCTTGTCTCCTCCCAAGGATCACAACTCCTCACCAGCAAGGGAACAAAACCTGATGGAGAATAAGTTTGACAAATTGACAGAAGTAGGCTTCAGAAGGTGGGTAATAACAAACTCCTCCAAGCTAAAGGAACATGTTGTAATCTAATGCAAGGAAGCTAAGAACCTTGAAAAAAGGTTAGATGAATTGCTAACTAGAATAACCAGTTCAGAGAAGAAAATAAATGACCTGCTGGAGCTGAAAAACACAGCACAAGAACTTCGTGAAGCATACACAAGTATCAATAGCCGAATCAATCAAGCAGAAGAAAGGACATCAAAGACTGAAGATCAACTCAATGAAATAAAGCAAGAAGACAAGATTAAAGAAAAAAGAGTGAAAAGAAATGAACAAAGCCTCCAAGAAACATGGGACTATGTGAAAAGACCAAATCTATGTTTTATTGGTGTACTTGAAAGTAAACGGGAGAAGGGAACCAAGTTGTAAAACACTCTCAGGATAGTATCCAGGAGAACTTCCCTGACCTAGCAAGGCAGGCTAACATTCAAATACAGGAAATACAGAGAACACCACAAACATACTCCTCAAGAAAAGCAACCCCAAGACACATAATCTCCAGATTCACCAAAGTTGAAATGAAGGAAAAAATGTTAAAGGGCAGTCAGACAAAAAGATTGGGTTACCCACAATGGGAAGCCCATCAGACTAACAGTGGATCTCTCAGCAGAAACCCTACAAGCCAGAAGAGAGTGGGGACTAATATTCAACATTCTTCAAAAAAAATTTCAGCCCAGAATTTCATGTTCAGCCAAACTAAGCTTCATCAGCAAAGGAGAAATAAAATCCTTTATAGACAAGCAAATGCTGAGCGATTTTGTCACCACCAGGCCTGCCATACAAGAGCTCCTGAAGGAAGCACTAAATATGGAAAGGAGCAATCAGTACCAACCACTGCAAAAACATACCAAATTGTAAAGACTATCAACACCATGAAGAAACTGCATCAACTAATGGGCAAAATAACAAGCTACCATCATAATGACAGGATCAAATCACACATAACAACCTTAAACGTATTAACCTTAAATGTAAATGGGCTAAATGTCCCAATTAAAAGACGAAGACTGGCAAATTGGATAAAGAGTCAATACCCAGCAGTGTGCTGTATTCAGGAGACCAATCCCACATGCAAAGACACACATCGGCTCAAAATAAAGGGATGGAGGAAGATTTACTAAGCAAATGGAAAGCAAAAAATAAGCAGGGGTTGCAATCCTAGTCTTCGATAAAACAGACTTTAAAACAACAAAGATCAAGAGACAAGGAAGGGCATTACATAATGGTAAATGGATGAAAGCAACAAGAAGAGCTAAATATCCTAAATATATACGCACTCAATACAGGAGCACCCAGATTCATAAAGCAAGTTCTCAGAAACCTACTAAGAGACTTAGACTCCCACACAATAATAGTGGGAGACTTTAACACCCCACTCTCAATATTAGACATATTAACGAGAGAGAAGACTAACAGGGATATCCAGGACTTGGACTCAGCCCTGGACCAAGTGGACCTAACAGACATCTGCAGAACTCTCCACCCCAAATTAACAGAATATACATCCTTCTCAGCACCACATCACACTTATTCTAATAATGGCTTCATAAATATAAGTAAAACACTCCTCAGCAAATGCAAAAGAACAGAAATCATAATGAACAGTCTCTCAGACCACAGTGCATCCAAATTAAAATCAAGATTAAGAAGCTCACTCAAAACCACACAACTACATGGAAACTGAACAACCTGCTCCTGAATGACTACTGTGTAAACAACAAAATAAAGGCAGAAAATAAAGATGTTCTTTGAAACCAATGAGAACAAAGACACAATGTACCAGAATCTCTGGGACACATTTAAAGCAGTGTGTAGAGGGACATTTATAGCACTAAATGCCCATAAGAGAAAGCAGAAAAGATCTAAAATCGACACCCTAGCATCACAATTAAAAAAACTAGAGCAGCAAGAACAAATACAAAAGCTAGCAAAAAACAAGAAATAACTAATATCAGAGCAGAACTGAAGGAGATGGAGACATGAAAAACCCTTCAAAAAAAAAAATCAATGAATCCAGAAGCTGGTTTTTTGAAAATATAAACAAAACAGATACACTGCTAGCCAGACTAATAAAGAAGGAAAGAGAGAAGAATCAAATAGACACAATAAAAAATGATACAGGGGATATCACCACTGATCCCACAGAAATACAAACTACCATTGAAGGATACTATAAATACCTCTATGCAGCTAATCTAGAAAATCTAGAATAAACAGATAAATTCCTGGACACAACATACACCCTCCAAGACTAAACCAGGGAGAAGTTGAATCCTTGAATAGACTAATAGCAAGGTCTGAAATCGAGGCAGTAATTAACAGCCTATCAACCAAAAAAAGTCCAGCACCAGACGAATTCACAGCTGAATTCTACCAGAGGTACAAAGAGGAGCTGATACCATCCTTCGGAAACTATTCCAAATAATAGGAAAAGAGAGAATCCTCCCTAACTCATTTTATGAGGCCAGCATTATCCTGAGACCAAAACCGGGCACAGACACAACAAAAAAAGAAAATTTCAGGCCAATATCCCTGATTAACATAAATGCGAAAATCCTCAATAAAATACTGGCAAACCAAATCCAGCAGCACATCAAAAGGTTATCCACCAAGATCAAGTCGGCTTCATCCCTGGGATGCAAGGCTGGTTCAACATACACAAATCAATAAACATAATTCATCACATAAACAGAACCAATGACAAAAACCACATGATTATCTCAATAGATGCAGAAAAGGCCTTTGAAAAAACTTAGCAGCATGTCATGCTAAAAACTCAATAAACTAGGTATTGATGGAATGTATCTCAAAATAATAAGAGCTATTTACGCAAACCCTCAGCCAATATCATACTGAATGGGCAAAAGCTGGAAGCATTCCCTTTGAAAACCAGCAGAAGACAAGGATGCCCTCTCTCACCACTTCTATTCAAAATAGTATTGGAAGTTCTGGCCACGGCAATCAGGCAAAAGAAAGAAATAAAGGGTATCCAATTAGAAAAAGGTATAGTCAAATTGTCTTTGTTTGCAGATGACATGATTGTATATTTAGAAAACCCCTTTGTCTCAGCCCAAAATCTCCTTAAGCTGATAAGCAACTTCAGCAATGTCTCAGGATACAAAATCAATGGGCAAAAATCACAACATTATTATATACTAATAATAACAGACAAACAGAGAGCCAAATCACAAGTGAACTTCCATTCACGATTGCTACAAAGAGAATAAAATATCTGGGAATAAAACTTACAAGGGATGTGAAGGACTTCTTCAAGGAGAACTACAAGTCGCTGCTCAAGGAAATAAGAGAGGACACAAACAAATGGTAAAACATTCCATCCTCATGGATAGGAAGAATTAATATCATGAAAATGGCTATACTGCCCAAAGTAATTTATAGATTCAATGCTACCCCTATTAAGCTACCATTGACTTCCTTCAAAGAACTGGATAAAACTACTTTAAATTTCATATGGAACCAAAAAAGAGCTCATATAGCCAAAGCATTCCTAAGCAAAAAGAACAAAGCTGGAGGCATCACACTACCTGACTCCAAACTATACTACAAGGCCACAGTAACAAAAACAGCGTGGTACTGATACCAAAACAGATACACAGACCAATGGAACAGAACAGAGGCCTCAAAAATAACACCACACATCTACAATCATGTGATCTTAGACAAACTTGACAAAAACAAGCAATGAGGAAAGGATTCCCTATTTAATAAATGATGTTGGGAAAACTGGCTAGCCATATGCAGAAAGCTGAAACTGGATCCCTTCCTTACATCTTACATAAAAATTAACTCAAGGTAGATTAAAGACTTCAACATAAGACCTAGAACCATAAAAACCCTAGAAAAAAACTGAGGCAATACCATTCAGGACACAGGCATGGGCAAAGACTTTGTGACTAAAACAGCAAAAGCAATGACAACAAAAGCCAAAAGTGACAAATGGAATCTAATTATACTAATGAGCTTCTGCACAGCAAAGGAAACTAGCATCAGAGTGAACAAGCAACCTACAAAACAGCAGAAATATTTTGCAATCTATCCATCTGACAAAGGGCTAATATCCAGAATCTACAAACAACTTAAACACATTTATAAGAAAAAAACAAATAATCCCATCAAACAGTGAGTGAAAAATATGAACAGACACTTCTCAAAAGAAGACATTTATTCAGCCAAAAAACATGAAAAAAATCTCATCATCACTGGTCATTAGAGAAATACAAATCAAAATCACAATGAGATGCCATCTCATGCCAATTAGAATGGTTATCATTAAAAAAATCAGGAAACAACAGATGCTGGAGAGGATGTGGAGAAATAGGGACACTTTTACACTGTTGGTGGGAGTGTAAATTAGTTCAACCATTGTGGAAGACAGTATGGTGACTCCTCAAGGATCTAGAACTAGAAATACCATTTGACCCAGCAATCCCATTACTGGGTATATACCCAAAGGATTATAAATCATTCTACTATAAAGACACATGCACATGTATGTTTATTGCAGCACTGTTCACAATAGCAAAGACTTGAAACCAACCCAAATGGCAATCAATGACAGACTGGATAAAGAAAATGTGGCACATATATACCTTGAAATACTATGCAGCCATTAAAAAGAATGAGTTCACATCCTTTGCAGGGACATGCATAAGCTGGAAACCATCATTCTCAGCAAACTAACACAGGAACAGAAAACCAAACACTGCATGTTCTCACTCATAAGTGGGAGTTGAACAATGAGAACACATGGACACAGGGAGGGGAACATTACACACAGGTGCCTGTCGGGGGGTGTAGGGAGGGATAGCGTTAAGAGAAATACCTAATGTAGATGACGGGTTGATGAGTGCAGGAAACCACCAAGGCATGTGTATACCTATGTAACAAACCTGAATGTTCTGCACATGTACCCCAGAACTTAAAGTGTAATAATAAAAAAAAAAAGTGAGCAAATGTGTGTTTCTTACCTTTCCTTAATTACCATGCCTACTAAGAATGTTTCACACTTTAGAGTCTGCCAATACAACTAATAGTTTTCTGTTCCTGGAATTTTTCCTATATGTAAATCAACTGCATTTCTGAAAAGTGATGTTGTTCAAAGTGAACAGAAAAGTCCAAGAAATCTAGCCCATGAAGAAATTGAAAAGGATCACCAATATCTTGTTAGTTGTTGAATTCAGCAGAAAAAACTGAATATACAGGAGAGTGAACCATAGAAGATTAATGGTATTCTAGAAACAGACTTTTATATTTGGAAGTGACCTCAGCTATTATCAAATTATAAATGAGATAACTGAAGCTTACTGAGATTCAGTGACTTGCCCAGGATCTCAGAGTTACTGGCAGTTTTTTGGAATACACCAAAGTAGCTTTGACTTCAGTCTTAACATTAGCCCTGATGATGACAACCATTCAATAGTAGCCTCAATGGTTTGTACCAACATCAGAGTCTTTTCTCAGGGGATTTAATTCTAGGGTGATACAGGCAAGACATTTGCAAACACTTCTGTAAAGGCTTGCATAGTAAATATTTTAGGCCTCATGGGCCACAGTCTTTGTCTCATATTCTTCTTCTTTTTTTTTTGAAACAGAGTCTCGCCCTATCGCCAGGCTGGAGTGCAGTGGTGTGATCTCGGCTTATTGCAACCTCCACCTCCCAGGTTCAAGTGATTCTCCTGCCTCCGCCTCCTGAGTAGCTGGGACTACAGGCAGGCGCCACCACACCCAGCTAATTTTTATATTTTTATTAGAGACGGGGTTTCACCATCTTGGCCAGGATGGTCTCTACCTCTTGACCTCATAATCCGCCTGCCTCAGCCTCCCAAAGTGCTGAGATTACAGGCGTGAGCCACCACACCCGGCCTCATATTCTTCTTTTTTGAATTTATAAACCTTTACAGATATAAAAACAATTCTTAGCTTGAGTCCCAGTTAAGAAATAGGCTGAAGGCCAGATTTATCCCCTAGGCTAGCGGGTTTTCAATACTTGTTATATGTCAGAGAATGTTGGTCAGTAAAGTTTTCATTGGCACAGCAAAATGAAAAAAATAAGGGCAATGTAATGAACTAAATTCATTCAGTATAAAGGACTACCGTGTGTTTGAAATCATGCCCTCCCTCCATTTTAAGGGATGGAGAAGCATTAAAATGTTCTCTCTTGTATGCAATAGTGATTATATAGATAGTAAGATTTTGCTTGTTCTGTTTTTTTTTTTTTTTTTTTTCTGAGGCAGAGTTTCGCTCTTGTTGCCCAGGCTGGAGTGCAATGGCGCGATCTCGGCTCACTGCAACCTCCGCCTCCTGGGTTCAAGCAATTCTCCTGCCTCAGCCTCCCGAGTAGCTGGGACGACAGGCGCACACCACCACGCCCAGCTAATTTTTGTATTTTTAGTAGAGACAGGGTTTCACCACGTTGACCAGGATGGTATCGACCTCTTGACCTCGTGATCCACCCGCCTCGGCCTCCCAAAGTGCTGGGATTACAGGCGTGAGCCACCGCGCCCGGCCGCTTGTTCTGTTTTTTATGTTCTTCCTTGGTTGAAAAAAATTATTGCTCTATATAACTAATTGAAAATTACATATATATTATTAGTCCCTGAAATCTCAACATCTAAGAGTCTTTGTGAATATTCACCGATCCCAAATAAGGCATCCTAGTCTCTTAAAATGTATCCAAGTGGCATTCACAATACAGTTGTGAATGCAACATATAATTTAGTCGTGAATAAATCCCCAAAGGAGGTCTGGCAATTATTTCAGAACCATTGAAAAACTTTTGGGTTCCTTTTATTTGTGTGATAAAATGTTACTTTGTATAGTGAGTTATGGAGGTCAGCACAGCTGCATTTCTGATTCTTGCATAGTAGAAATAGCCTTTCTCCAGATCTGTCTCTCTGATTATGGTGTCACATTAGAAAAGTTATTGTAAATTATTTAAAAACAGAGACCATATTTTTTTTCCATGTTTCTATATTCCCACAGCATCAAGCATAGTAAGGAGAGTTGTATTTTTTCTGATTAAATAAATAAATAAATATACAAAATAAAACAATCAAAAGTTCAGAAGTATGTTGGAAAGATTACTGCCCATAGTATATACGAATCTGGAGAAATCTGGGGAATACTCCAGGGTTAACATGTAGGTCCCCCCCGAGGCAGAGTAATAATTTGGCATTTTTGAAAGCAATATCTCAAAAACAAATGTTCAACATTTATTTATAGGTAACACTAAGTGCTTCATGGAAAAGAGTGCACCTATTGCCGTATAGCAAATTATCCCAAAACTTAGCAATTTAAAATAATCAACAGGCCAGGCACCATGGCTCATGCCTGTAATCTGAGCACTTTGGGAGGCTGAGGTGGAAGGACTGCTTGAGCCCAGGAATTCAAGGCCAGCCTGGGCAACAGAGAGAAACCCCATCTCTACAAAAAATTTAAAAATTAGCCAGGCATGGTGGTGTGTGCCTGTAGTTCCAGCTACTCTGGAGGCTGAGATGGGAGGATCAGCTGAGCCCCACAGGTCAAGGATGCAGAGAGCAGGGATTGCACCATTATACTCAGCCTGGCCTATAAAGTAAGGCCATATTTCAAAATATAAAAATAAAACAACAAACATTTATTCTTTAGCAATTTCTGTGTGTTAAGCATTGATGAGCATCTTAGCTGGGTGGTTGGTTCTAGCTCAGGATCTCACATAACTTTGCAGTCAATCTGTCATCTGGGGCAGAAAACATATGATGGCTTGCCTGGGGTTAAAAAATGCATTTCCAAGATGGCTCACTCAAAGAACTCAGTTCCTCACCATGTAAGCCCCTCCATAGTGCTCCTTTAGTGTCTCATGACATGGTAGCTAGCTTCCCCCAAAGCAAATGATGCAAGAGAAAGAGCAAAGAGGAAGTCACAGTATGTTTTAGGATCTAGTCTTAGAAGTCACACATTGTCACTTACGCCATATTCTATCTGTAAGTAACAAGTCATGCAGTCCATAAAGTCAAGTGGAGGAAATCAAATCCATAAATTCAAGTCAAGAGGAAGGTCAGTAAGCACCCACCTCTTCAAGAAAGGTGTATCAAAGAATTTGTGGACACATCTTAACCACAACAAATAGCAAGGAACATGCACGTTGCCTCTCCTGTATTGTCCTGAATGACTCAGCTTTAACCTCAAACTTGCATATTCTAACATCATCATTAAAGGTAGGCTAGGCATGGTGGCTCATGCCTGTAGTCCCAGCACTTTGGAAGGCCAACGTGAGCAGATCACCTGAGTCCAGGAGTTCGAGATCAGCCTGGGCAACATTACGATACCCTGTCTCTTTAAAAAAAAAAAAAAAAAAGATTTATTATTCTCAGCATGCCCTATGGGAAGGAGGTTGCACTCACCAGGCTCAAGTAGCTTACCAAAATATTTCTTTTAACCCATATATACCAAATACCATTTATAAAATTTTTTCTATATAACAACATTTCCAGTGATATTTCAGTCTCATGATAAGGTTTACAGTTGTCACAAGGTATAGTACTGTACTAAAGAACTACTTTGCTGGATTTTTTCTAGCTGTGACTGAAGATAAAAAAATTGTGAAGAATATTGCACTAAATTTCTTAGAGGAACATTTCGTACAGATGATGATTTTTTTAAATTGCACAGTATTCACAACATCTTATCTAAGACTTTTGCTCCATTGTACCTAGTCCAGCAAATGTATTAGGAAATTGTCTATATTATTGTTACTCTATATAGTACAGCTTAAAAAAAAGACACATGGAGATGTAGTACGTTTCTTCCACCTAAAACAGAAACAGCAAGAGTTCTGAAGAATTCTAAATTTTAGATTTCTTTAGAACATTTTAAACCAATTATTGGAAGTAACTTGGGACATTACACAGATAGCTTGTGGCATTACTCAAACTCTACCCATCTGAAACACTGCACCTGTTCAAGGAGTGAACCCTTTTTACACTGTAATAACACAAAAAGTTCAAGGTTTTCATTTTGTAGTTAGCTCCTTTATAGCATTTCTAGAGACCCTGACATTTCAAAGGCCCAAACCTTCAAAGATATATATGGAGTAACACGGACACCTCAAACAGATGATCAGATGAACACATGCCTGCCCATCAGCATTTGTTTCAATCTATAGGTATTTATCATGAATAATCATTAAGCTGTTATGAAACTGACTCTTGAGAGTCAGTTTGTCTGCCTTTGTCCCTAAAGGCAGACAATGCTCTTAAGTATGACCTGTGTATTTTAAACATACAAGAAAAAAATCAGTTTTAATACTGAGAAAAGTGGTTATTAGATTTATTTCTTGCAATAAATATAAGGAATACTGCTAAAACTGGTATGGTACTTCTTTTTGGCAGAATTTGTATAATGTAAACTAGAAAAGTACCATCTTATTATATTGTTAAATAATATGGAACTAGCATATATTAGAAATGTAGAAAATTTTGGCTCTCTACTTAAGTAATTTTGAGTAGTGAGTTACATAATTCTCCAGCATTTACCATCTACTGTAACCCCTACTTCTTTATTTTTCTGGCTTTTTGGGGTATTTTTTAATGGCTATTAATACAGGAATTACATAAAAATTTAGAAAGCTATTAAATATCACATTTGTTTACTGTTTCACTATTTTTACAAAACAGACACTCACAAAAATATGTTATTTCCTATTAACTTACCTATTTACTATTACTAAGGAGGCTACAACTAAGGCTGGCTCTCAGTTTCATTTACCATGTATAAAATTCAGTGTTCTACTACATGTAAGGCATTTTCAGATAAGTTTTGGGAATTTAAGTTATAGAACACAAATACACATAATTTCAGTGTTTAGTTTTAGATATGTACTTAACATTACTGACAATTAAATGCCATTGTTTTATATTTAGTTTCACACTGTTCTTTTAATCATCTATTTCCACATTTCTTCTATTACCAGCAAACAACACGTGACAGACTGAGAAAATTTGACACTGAATAGAAATAGTTGCCTCTGGGGAGAACTTTCCATTTAAAACCAGGTTTATCCTTGATGATACTTCACTTGGTAATGTGCTTGTGACTGTGAAATTTTATTTGGATGAATCCTTCCCTTTGGATCTAGAGTAGGGGTGGTACCATACTTTATCCAGCACATTAAGGAGAAGTATTTTTCTCAGATCCTATTCTAGGCTTTTTTGAGGCATAGAAATGTCCTGAAGAACAAGCCAGATACTCTTATCCTAACTCCATGTATGTGTCCTTCTCCTTCTAGCTGCAAGGTGGCCAGATCCCACCTTTGCAAAATAATGTTGGTGAACAGCTAGAATGACTTAGAAGGAGTCATGGTACAAGATCTCTTTTCCTACAGCTTCCCTTTCCCTCAGGCCTATCTCCTGATGGTCTAGATTTGTCATATAAAGAGTCCATGTTGGGCTGGGCATGGTGGCTCATGCTTGAAATCCCAGCACTTTGGGAAGCCAAGGAGGGCAGATCACAAGGTCAGGAGTTCAAGACGAGCCTGGCCAACATGGTGAAACCCTGTTTCTACTAAAAATACAAAAATTAGCCAGGTGTGTTGGTGAACACCTGTAATCCCAACCACTAGGGAGGCTGAGGCAGGAGAATCGCTTGAAACTGGAAGGCAGAGGTTGCAGTAAGCCGAGATCATGCCACTGCACTCCAGCCTGGGCAAAAGAGTGAAACTCCATCTCATCAAAAAAAAAAAAAGAAAAGAAAAGAAAGGAAGGAAGGAAGGGAGAAAGAAAGGGGGGAGAGAGAGAGAGAGAGAGGAAGGAAGGAGGAGGGAGGGAGGGAGGGAGGGAAAAAAAGTCCATGCCAGGGTGTCCATAGCTGAAGATAGGAGGAAAATAAAACTCATTTCATGCCAAATTTATCAGTTTTATTCTCCCTTATAGAAATAGAAGTGTCAGGGACAATTTAAATCAAGAAGTAGATGTACTTTTGATAAGTATAGTGCACTTAATCCTATTTAGGATCATGGAATTTCAGAACTGGAAGGAATCTTAGTGGCTCCAACTAGGAAGTTGGAGGTCAAAATGTCACTTTTATTATTGATAAAACTGTTTGTGGAATGAGGTTAGTGCTGAGGGCTAAATGAGCCAGCTAATGTTTCCTAACATACTTTGCCCTATCCCACTTGAACTCTGTCCCCAAATCAGACCCCTAAACAGAAATGGAAACTGACTCAGTTTAGTCCAGAACTGAACGTTTATGTGCGTGAGATATTTTTTGATAGATTCACTCCACCCAATTATGCTCTGTAGATTAATGTCTGTCAGCCATCAACCAGGTGGAATAAGAGGTCAGAGTGCTACTACTCTGGGGAAGTCCCACCACATGAAAACGGAAACAGTAGGGAGAAGTACACCACCTCCCAACATTAGGAGGGGCAATACCATAGGAATTCTGATGAATAAAATCCTCCATTTCATTTCAAAATAATTTGAGAGCAGTATAACAGGAATGTGCCACAAATTACTAATTCAGAACTTAATATGATTTGAATGTTTGTCCCCTCCAAATCTCATGTTAAAATGGAATCACCGGCTGGGTGCAGTGGCTCACACCTGTAAGCCCAGCATTTTGATAGTAAGAGGTAGGCAGATTGCTTGAGTCCAGGTGTTTGAGACCAGCCTGGGCAACATGGCAAAACCTAATCTGTACAAAAAGTACAAAAATGCTTGCCAGGCATGGTGGCATGCATCTGTAATCCCAGGGCAGCCTGAGGTGAGAGAAATCACTTGCACCCAGGAGGTGTAGGTTGCATGATTCATGATCACACTACTGCACTCCAGCCTGGGTGACAGAGTGAGACCCTGTCTCAAAAAAAAAAAAAAAAAAAAAAAGAAAGAAAGAAAGGAAAAGTAAAGGAAAAGAAATCTAACCCTCATTGTTGGAGCAGGGGCCTAGAGGACGGTGTTGGACCATAAGAGTGGATCCCTCATGAATGGCTTAGCGCCATTCTTGAAGTAATGAGTGAGTTCCAGCTCTGAGTTCACATGAGATCTGGTTGTTTTAGAGTGTGATACCTCCACTGTCTCTCTCTGTTGCTCCCACTCTTGTCATGTGATGTGCCTGCTCCCCTTTTGCCTTCCACCATGATTTGAAGCTTCTGGCCCTCACCAGAATTAGATACTGGCACCATGCTTCTTGTGCATCCTGCAGAACCATGAGCCAGTCACGCTTCTTTTCTTCATAAATTACCCAGTCACACCTCTTTTCTTCATCAATTACTCAGGTATTTCTTTATGGCAATGCAAATGGATTAACATAAAACTCTATTCTTAATAATATGTAAAATACTTTTACTAATCTAAAACCACTGTATGTTTTCCCCCTCAAAGTCTTACCACAACAATTTGTCTCACTTCTCAAATTGTGAGTAATTTTAGCAATAAACCTATCCTGAAGGAAGGAATACTAAATATAAGACTGCTCTATATGAAAGAACTTGAAGATTAAAACTAAGATGAGTTTGGATTGCAATTTAATTCTAAATTATAATATTTTTAAAACCAAAAATTAAATCTGAGAAAGTGACATTATACTAGGTTGATGAAGTTTACAAATATCTTATGGAAGCCATCTGTCAGAAAACAATCAAACCAACAAAGGCAATAACAGATTCATATGATATTCAGTGTACCTATTGAATTATTACAAAGAGTGACTACATAAAATCTGGAGAAATGGAGCTCTTATCACTGAACATTAAGACCTTTAATTCACTCAGGGCTCATCATTTCAAGAAAATAAGTGAGGCCACAAGGCTTAAGTTCATATGTTATGGTATATAATAGAAATGCTATTTAGGACAGGAATTTACTGAAATTAAACTGGTAGGAGGCTGAAAATTATTTAAGCTGCTCAAATTATAAAACATAGAGAATATTTTATCTGAGTTTCCTTAAAATTAATTCCTTCATCAGAGTATTCTTTCCTTAAATGAAATTTTTCATTGTATACCTTATTTAGACTATAGTGAGAATCGAAACTACTCTATAACATTTGGCTAATCTAGTTAGTCAAGACAAAAAGTAATTTAAAAAATAAGCAATATACAAATAGTCCCTAAAGACCCGGTGAACTGCAAACAGAAGTTGGTTTTATATTTCACTGGACATCCTAATTAGAGGGTCTATGCTGCTTTGTTCTGCCCTCTTCTGTTTTCCTCTGGATGATCTTGTCTACTTCCATGACTTTAAATACCATCTTATATGTTAATTATTTTCAAATACACACTCCAGCTATCACCTCTGTCCTGCTGTGTTGAACCTGTATTTATCTTTGTGATAGGACAACCTCTTCAAGAGGTTTATAGTTTCATAAAAAGATACAGGCATATAAACAAGTTTATAGAAGTGTTACAGATATTAATATCAGTTCCTACCAGGTGCTGTGAGTTTACAAAATAAGAAGACAGGAAAAGCTTCCTAGAGGAAATAATATTACAGTAGATGCCTGGAGGAGGGAGTGACAGAAAGGGAGGAAGACGGCTGGCACTGGAGGGATAAAGAACAGTAAGAGTCACATTTCTGAACCATGAAGCAAGCTATAAAATAATTTCCTAAAATTTGGGCGAGTACAAATTTTATAGTACAAGGTAGGGGTGACCAGAAACAAGGCAAGTACCAAATCAGGGAAGGTCTCACATGTCATACTTGGGAATTCAAATTTATTCCATGTTTTTATACTTAATGTAGCAATAGGGAAGCAAACATTAAAGGGCTTTTTAAGCAAAGGAGAAACAGGATCAAACTTGGATATAACATGGGGAAAAGCTTTTCTATTTTAATCCCTACTGCTTTCTAAACAGTATGGACTAAATTTGTTCTGCTGAGCCCTGAAGCGATTTGGCTGTACATGTTTGTGAGTGGAAGCCTAGAAAAGCTGGACTGCTGTCTTTTCCAGAGGGAGAAGGAATTTCCTAGGACAACAGTAGGAAAATGGGATAGAAGTGAGAAAAACCAGCAAAACTGCCAAAGGCAGAGAGGGCTCTTGTGTCTTCTATAAAATACTAACTTAAAAACACTTTGAGTGGTTCTTTTTTTATTTGTTTGTTGATAGAAACCAGGCTTCACTTCAAGATCAAGCCCCGAGATTGTACTTACGAAGCGGACATCAAGGACAGAGAAGACTGTGAAAATGTTGTAACAAACATTTCACATAAGGTGGCTCCCCATGATCTTTGTCTCTTGGTGTTCACATCTCTGGTGTTTATACCTCTCTGAGTGTGGGCAGGACCTGTAACTTGTTTATAGCTAATAAAATATGGCAAAGGTGATGGGATGTCACTCCCATGATTACATTGTTTGGTCCTGCTCACAGACTCACTCTAGAGACTTTCCTCACTGGTCTGATGCAGTAAGCAGCCAAGTTGGAAAAGGCTATGTGTCAGTAGCCTCTAGGAACTATAGGTGGCCTCCAGGTGCTAAGGGCAGCCTCCAGCCAACAGACAGAAAGAAGCTGGGGCTCTCAGCTTTACCAACACAAGAAAATGAAGTTTGCCCATAACCTGTGTGAATTTGGAAGCAGATTCTTTCTCAGTCAAGTCACCAGACGAGAATAGAGTACTGTCCACACTTTTTTTTTTTTCAAATTCTATTTTAGAGTCAGGGAGTACACATGCCTCGTAAGATACCAGGTGTCTTTACCTGCGTATATTGCAGTACGCGTGCCTCGTAAGATACCAGGTATCTTTACCTGGGTATATTGCTTGATGCTGAGGTTTAGGATATGAAAGACCCTGTCACCCGGGTACTGAGCATAGTACCCAACAGGCAGCTTTTCATCCCTGGTCCACCACTTTCCCTCCCCCTTTTGGAGTCCTCAGTGTCTATTGTTTTCATCTTTGTGTTCATGTATATTCAATGTTTACCTCCCACTTATAAGTGAGAACATGCTGTATTTGGTTTCCTTTTTTTTTTTTGAGACAGGGTCTCACTCTGTCGTCCAGGCTGGAGTGCAGTGACATAATCAAGGCTCACTGCAGCCTCAACCTCCCTGGGCTCAGGTGATCCTCCCACCTCAGTCTCCTGAGTAGCTGGAACTACAGGCATGCCCAGCTAATTGTATTTTTTTGAAGAGACAGGATTTCGTCATGTTGCCCAAGCTGATCTCGAACTCCTGGGCTCAAATGATCCTCCTGCCTCAGCGTCCCAAAGTGAGGGATGCCTGGCCAGTATTTGGTTTTCTGATCTTGTGTTAATTTGCTTAGGATAATGGCCTCCAGCTCCATCCATGTTGCTGCAAAGGACATGGTTTTCTTTTTTTATGACACCATTCTATAGTGTATATGTACCACATTTTCTTTACCCAGCCATCCACTGATGGGCATCTAGATTGATTCCATTTCTTTGCTATTATGAATAGTGCTGTGATAAACAGAACAGGTAGTGCATGCGTCTTTTTGGTAGAATGATTTGTTTTCTTTTGAATATATACCCATTGATGGGATTGCTGGGTCATATAGTAGTTCTGTTTTAAATTATTTGAGAAATCTCTAGACTGCTTTCCACAGTGGCTGAACATTCTGAATTTACATTTCCACCAACAGTGTGTAAGCATTCCCTTTTCTCCTCAGCCTCACCAACATCTGTTGGTTTTTTCAAGTTTTTAATAATAGCCATTCTGCCTGTCCACACTTTGACTGCAGCCTTGTGAAACCTTAAGCAAAGAACCCAGCTAAACTGTGCCTGTGACTCCTGACCTACAGAAACTGTGGATTAATAAATGTATGTTGTTTTAAACCTCTCTAAATTTGTGGTAATTTGTTACATGGCAATATAAAACTAATACAAATAGTTTCTCCCTCTTCAGTACCCTATCCCTCAAGTTTACAGATATTCCATAATCTATGTCCCCCATCTAACTTCTGGGTTATGTAAGTTTTAGAAAAAAATCACTTTATTTTTTTTTTAGACAGGGTCTCACTCTGGTGCCTAGGCTAGAGTATAGTGGTGTGGTCTCAGCTCACTGAAGCCTTGACTTGCTGGGCTCAAGTGATTCTCCCACAGCAGCCTCCCAAGTAGGTGGGACTACAGGCACACAACACCACACTTGGCTAACTTGAAAAAAATTTTTTGTAGAAATGAGGTCTCAGTATGTTGCCCAGGTTGGTCTTGAATTCCTGGGCTTAAGTGATCCTCCCACTTTAGGCTCCTAAAGTGCGGGATTACAGGAATGAGCCACCATGCCCAGCCAAAAATCAGTTGGCAATTTGAGAGTTGGATTCAAGGAGTGTGAGACTAAAGGTAGGAAATAATGGCAATAGCCCAGGTAAGAAATGGTGAAGGCCTAAAGCAAAAAAATTGCAGTGTCATTTACCAAGTTATGAAATAAAGGAGAAGCACAAGTTTCAGGTGAAGTATTAATACACCGAGTCTGTTTTGGCCATGACAATTCGAAGTGTCTGTAGGTCCTCCAAATGAAGATGTCTACTAAGCTTCAGTACTAATTTTGTAAGATGCTATTTCTGATCTGCAAGAACTCAAATCTTCCTGGTCATGACCTGACAGTAAACTGCCCTTTCAGTCCTCATCATGTGTTCTACCCTTCATGGAGCTACTTGGTGCTCCACAAACAGGACACGCCTAGGCACAAGTCCATGTCTTTGCTCATGCTGTTCCCTTTGAATGAAATGCAATTGCCCCTCATCAAATTTATAAAAATCCTACTTACCTTTTAAAAATGTCAATGTGCTCTTTTAGAATGTGGGCTCTCTTGAAGGCAGGGTGCATTGTTTTGTCCACAGATGTCTCAAAAATCTAGAACAGTGTCTGGAACATAATGGGTACTCAATAAATATTTATTGAATGAATGGATAAATATCTTAGTTAAAGCCTTTCCTAATTCTCTCTCTAGTCACAGAATAAGTCCTAATGTATTCCATATCATGGATACTAAATGTTTGCTGATAAGTAGTAGTACAATAAGAACTTCTTCTGTTTCTGAACAAACGAGGAAAAGAAAATATAAATTTGATAGGAAAGATAATGAAGGGGTGGACGTATACCTGAACGTTCGCTCTGTTAAGTGAATTACATGGATCACTTAACATATAGTTACCAAACACCTAGTATGTGCAATATGTGATTGGTTACCCAAAAGTCATTCCCAACCCCCTTCTTCCTTGCTTCCCTCTAATTACAGAGGTGAAAGTAAGCAATTATTTTCCCAGCCTCCTTTATAGCTAGAGATAGTCATGTGACACATTCTGGTCAATGAAATGCAAGGGAAATCTATTTGATGGATGATTTGAAAAAGATATGTCTTTCTTGGTTTTTTTTTTAAAAAAAATAAAAGGGGCCGGGCACGTTGGCTCACGCCTGTAATCCCAGCACTTTGGGAGGCCGAGGCGGGTGGATCACGAGGTCAAGAGATCGAGACCATCCTGGTCAACGTGGTGAAACCCCGTCTCTACTAAAAATACAAAAATTAGCCGGGCGTGGTGGCGTGCGCCTGTAATCCCAGCTACTCAGGAGGCTGAGGCAGGAGAATCGCTTGAACCCAGGAGGCGGAGGTTGCGGTGAGCCGAGATCGCGCCATTGCACTCCAGCCTGGGCAACAA
>PVKV010033137.1:0-19027 GCA_004027835.1 Alouatta palliata
AAAAAAATAATAAAAATTCAAACATTGAATATCCCCAAGAATATTGAATTAGTTACAGATATTCATTTACTTACAAACAATAACCACCTCTTCATCAAGGAGAATAGTGAAGGAACTGAAAGGAGAAAGTATCACCTAGTGTTATAGCAGAAACCTGGAACTCAGTCCAACTATGTTAGGAGGATAAGAATAAAGACAGGGCACCTCAGATCATAAAGGGGTTTTCTGATTGAAGTGTAAAATAAAACAGCATGCTAGCAAACAAGTGCTCTAAACATAACCATTAAGCAATTCAATAAACATTTTCACTTTCTCTCAAATATGTATGACAGTAGAAACTGTGAAATAAATTGACCCCAATGTGCAGCTAGGTATGAAACCGCTGGGATGATTCTGACCATTTGGGTAGAGACGCTTATGCCTAGCAAAAGCTAGCCTGGGATACACTTCTGTTAGTATGAAAAATTTAATAAAATTTAAAAAAGAGAAATAAAAGGTTTGAGAAAGATAAACATTATGTCTATCCACCAGTCCTATATTTATTCATTTTTCTTTCTACAAGCCTTTATTTTTAAAAGTTTCTAGAAGAGAAGCAACTTTTGAAAATACAAAAATCGTAAAAAATTTTACTTTTAAGGTTTCAGTTTGGTGGCCTATCTAAATGTAGAATCTCAGAACATATTTAACTTGGGCAATGAAGCTTCTTTTGTTTATTTGTCTTAATTACAGCAGAAGTTAGAAAAGTAGACTGTTAACATAATCATCTTTCTCTTCCTTTCTCCCTATCACATTCACTTTCTAACTACTTTTTTTCCTCATTCCTAAAAAAAATAAAAATAAAAAATGTATTGTTGATACTATGTTTAAGTCATAGGAATCCTTTATAGTCTATTGCTAGTTTCAAAAAATCCTTCCCTCTCATTTATTTACTCACTCATGTCACGCTCCCTCTCTCTATGGAATCCAAGTTCCAAGTTCCATGAGTGCTAAGGTTTGTCTGTTTTGTTTATTCTTCTATTGCCAATGTCTAGAGCTACACCTGACATAAATATTGAGTTCATTAATTTTTAGTACGTATGTTATTACTTTCTCATAATGACATTTTGCAAATATACACAACCAACAAGACCAACAAGTACAATGTTAATATTAGAAAAAGAAAGGAAATACTCCAAGTTTTCTTAAATCTTAAAGCTCTAATAAAAACATATCAAATTTGAGGAATTTTCCTTCAGAGATTTAACTGATTGTAAAAATAAATCTATTTAGCTTTTGCATGCTGATACAATTAGGCTTTGTGCCCCTAACCTAATATCATCTTGAACTGTAGTTCCTCTAATCCCCACATGTCCTGGGAGGGACCCAGTGAGAAGTAATTGAATAATGAGGGTAGTTACCACCATGCTGCTGTTCTCATGGTAATGAATGAATACTTACAAGATCTGATGGTTTTATAAGGGGTTTTTCGTCCTTTTACGCTGCAATTCTCCTTGCTGCCACCATGTGAAGCAGGATGTGTTCTCTTCCCCTCTGCCATGATTGTGAGTTTCCTGAGGCCTCCTCAGTCATGCTGAACTGTGAGTCAATTAAGCCTCTTTCCTTTATAAATTACACAGTCTCAGATATATCTTTATTAGTAGTGTGAGAACAAACTAATACAGTAAACTGGTACAGGTAGAATGGGGTGCTGCTATAAGGATATCCAAAAATGTGGAAGCAACTTTGGAAATGGGTAACAGACAGAAGTTGGAAAAGTTTGGAGGGCTCAGAGGAAGAGAGGAAAATTTGGAAAAGTTTGGAACCTCCTAGAGACTTGTGGAATGACTTTGATCAAAATGCTGATAGTGATAGGGAAAAAGAAGTCCAGGCTGAGGTGGTCTCAGATGTGGAGATGAGAAACTTCTTGGGGAATAGATTAAAGATGACTCTTGTTATGCAAAGAATGGCTGGCGGCATTTCACCCCTGCCTTAAATACCTGTGGAACTTTGAACTTCACAGAGATGATTTAGGGTATCTGGCAAAAGAAATTTCTAAGTAGCAAAGTACTAAGAGGAAGCATAGCATAAAAGTTTGGAAAATTTGCAGCCTGATGATGTAATAGAAAAGAAAACTCTATTTTCTGGGGAGAAATTCAAGCTGACTGCAGAAATTTCTGTAGGTAACGAGGAGCCAAATGTTAATTACCAACACCACGGGGAAGATGTCTCCAGGGCTTGTGAGAAAGCTATGAGGTAGCCCCTCCCATCATAGGTCCAGAGGCCTAGGAGTGATAAATGGTTTTCTGCAGGCCCAGGATCCCCTGTTGTGTGCAGCCTCAGGACTTGTGCTCTGCTTTCCAGTCACTCCAGCCATAAATAAAAAGGGCCAAGGCACAGCTCAGGCTGTTGCTTCAGAGGGTACAAGCACCAGGCCTTGGCAGTTTCCATGTGATGTTGAGTGTGTGAGTGCACAGAAGTCAAGAATGGAGGTTTGGGAACCTCTACTTAGATCTCAGAGGATGAATGGAAGCACCTGGATGTGGAAGCAAAGTTTGCTGCAGGGGTGGGGACTTCATGGGGAATCTCTGCTAGGGCAGTGTGGAAGAGAAATGGGGGTCAGAGCCCCTACACAGAGTTGCCATTGGGGCACTACTAGTGGAGCTGTGAGAAGAGTGCCACCATCCTCCAGACTCCAGAATGCTAGATCCACTGACAGGGTGCACCATGCATCTGGAAAAGCCACAGATGTTCAATGCTAGCCTGTGAAAGCAGCTGGGAGGGAAGCTATACCTTGCAAAGGCACAGGGGTGGAGCTGCCCAAGGCCATGAGAACCCATGTCATGCATCAATGTGATCTGAATGTGAGACATGAGTCAAAGAAGATCATTTTGGGATCATCTCTTACTCTTTTCCTGACTTTCTTTCCAGCTACTTCAGGTTTAAAAAAAAAAAGAAGATCATTTTGGAACTTTAAGTTTTAATCACTGCTGTATTGTATTTTAGACTAACATGAGGCCTATAGCCACTTTGTTTTGGCCAATGTCTCCCATTTTGAATGGGTGTATTTACCCAATACCTATACTGCCACTATATCTAGGAAGCAACTAACCTGCTTTTGATTTTATAGGCCCATAAGCAGAAGGGACTTGCCTTGTCTCAGATGAGACTTTGTACTTGGACTTTTGAGTTAATTCCAAAATGAGTTAAGACTTTGGGGAACTGTTGGAGGTGCATGATTGTGTTTTGAAATGTGAAGATATGAGATTTGGGAGGGGCCAGGTGTAGAGTGATATGGTTAAGCTTTGTATCCCTACCCAAATTTCATCTTGAATTGTAGTTTCCATAATCCCCACATGTCATGGGAGGGACCCAGTGGGAAGTAATTCAATCATGGGGACATTTACCCCCATACTGCTGTTCTCATGATAGTGAGTGAGTTTTCTGGAGATGGCTTAACAAGGGGTTTTTGCTTCTTTTGCTCTGCACTTCTTGCTGCCACCATGTGAAGAAAGGTGTGTTTGATTCCTCTTCTGCCGTGATTATAAGTTTCCCGAGGCCTCTTCAGCCATGCAGTACTGTGAGTCAACTAAACCTCTTTCCTGTATAAATTACTTAATATTTCTTTATTAGCAGCATGAGAATGAACTAACACATATGCTTTGGGTAAATTTTGTCTTTGAATAATATGATTCCTTATTTTTTCCTTTCTTTGTGAAATGGCAAATCAACAAAGTGAAGAGGAGATTTAAGTAGGAGTTTAAATGTTTACAGATGTTTTCATGGATATTATTTTACCATTTTCTTCTGTTTGCTCTTTTTTATACCTATTTCTAACTTAGGAGTGCCTACATTAAGTATTTAAAATAGTTGTTTTGTGATTTTTATGTAAATATTGACATTAGAAACATAGTATGTACATAGAAACATTCTTTCTAGATTATTTAGGGAAAAAATGGTACATCAAGAGAAAAATACTGGAAATGAATACTCTGAGAAGACAGTCAAGATATCATGTTTCTTTATTACTACAGTAGGTTCCTGTTGTTTGATATATTATTTACTATATGATATTATATTCTCTAAATAAATAAACAGAAAAAAGTAATAAAGACAAAGAAAAACTTTAGAAAATTCAATTTAGCTTAAGATCATTGATTTTCAAATATACTCCTTAAGATGTTTTAATAATTTTATTTTTAAATTTCAGAATGAAAAAGTTTAGTTGACATATAATATTTGATATAAAAATTAATGATTAATAGTTGAATTATATTTTTTAAAATGTAATTTTTTAAAAAACAATAATTTCTACAAGGATATTCCTGATTATAATAAAGAGGTAAAATAAAAATATATTTTTCACAGAAATATTATTTTGCCTATCAACAAATAATATTAAGCAACTGCAAAAGTCACAAAAGCAAAAACAAAACTAAAAAATAACAAATCCTCTAATTAATTGTAAAATTAACAAATATAAGAATAAATTACAAAATATTCAGTTATATTTGGCAATAATTAATTTTGACTGATATTGTAATGATTACTCAATGTGAATGATGAGAGATAATTAAGTTGTCTTCTCTAAATTCAGGAGAAAAAATGTGGAATAGCAGAGATTCAAACCCAGATGTTTTCAGCTTATTATCACACTATCAGATTTGTTAGATATCCTCTATAATTTTATGTATTAGAAATGGAAAATGTATTCTATAATATAGTGGAAGTAATAATGACATCCTTTTATAGAATTATATGAGCTAATAATACTGATAAGAATGTAAGTACATATTTATATAAGAAGAGCATATATCCTACCTTGGAATTTATGCATATCTTTATATCTACATATCTATATATTTATGTATATCTATTTATTTATTGATAAGTTATTTGAACTTTTATAAAAGACTCAATATAGTCAATTTATTTTCTAATATTTTGATTTATTTTCACATTGGTTCCAGAAAATGACTTCTCTAATTATACGACAGACCCTAGACATCAAGGACTTAATGTTTGGTAAGTTTTTATTTGCATGTTTGAACAATAATATCTGACATTCTGTAATCCAGAAATCAATCAATCAATATTTAATGGCTATATAATTTGACTATAAAAGTAGTAAAAAAAAATCAATGCTTTAGGAATATGATGACAATTATTAAGATAATTTTAGACATCAGAATCTAGATAAATTAAAAAATTTATTTCAGTCAAATGTTTGGTATTTGTAATATTTGTCATTTATTTTAATACATAAAGAATACTAACAAAATGAAAAAAGAGATGGAAGCAGAATCAATGACAAAAAAAATGGATGAACTGGAAAAGATTTTGTTCATTCATTAGTTCATTTACTCATTTTCTTAATAGTTATGTGTTGGGGACACTGGAATCACTGTGGTTTCGTGAAGGTTTAATCATCAAAGAAAAATTTCCATTGTGTTGGTCTATATACCTTGCTTGTACTGGAGTTGGATACTAGCTTCACCAGTTTTTTAGAGAAGTTAGAGTTGTGCTATAAAATGCCATATGAGTTCTGAATAAAAGTGAGTTTCTCAAGTTTTTTTTTTTTATTTTTTGAATTCTAGTAACTGCCGTTATAGAAGGTGTGAGTTTGTTTATGTGTGAACATTATAGAGCCTAATTCAATACAGTATAATTAGAAGTTTAATCAGATCAGTGGAGGGTAAACCATTAAACAGGAAGTACAGCTCCTGAGGCGATAAAAATCTTATATAGAAATGTATACTTATTACCTTGTTGAGAGCGTTTGGGTTTGCGGTTTACTAAAGTGTACAATAGCAAATGGTTTTTATATGTTTGTGTGCAGCTTGTTTAGCCCATAAACTATACTAAAGTGCATAATAGGACATTCACCTAGATATGGTTAGTCATTCAAGCCTGTTATCAATTGAGCTGTACATAAAAGGCCAATTGCAGGATAGTGCATCTTTTTCTTTATTGTAAAATTTCTTTGTTTATGTGTCAGCACACAAAATTTAAAAATTAGCAATAGGTCTCAGTTCATTTAATGTGAATGAGCAAGATCTCAACTCTTACCACATTCTATTATTGTGTAATAGCTCTCTTGACCTCCACCTAGGAACAAGGTTTTCATTCACACCAGGGGAAAATGAAAAATGGCAGTGGCTTCCTTTCTTTTCATAGAGATAAGAAGTGTGTTTTACATCAATTTTTATTAATGAGTGGAGACAATGTGAGATTACTTTTAATTATCAGACCCATATGGTAGTAAATTATTGCAAAAACATGCAGTTTTGGTGGTCTGGGATACAAGTTGAAGTAAACAAGAATATTTTCACCTCTTCTTTTATGAATAGAAACATTAAACATAAAATAAATATTTCAAATAGCTTTTTCTCTCAACATGCAGGAGGAGAAACAACTTTCTGAAGTTAATAACATTTCTGCAAAGGCTGTGGGGAAATCATGCAAAGCTAAACTGCATACCATGGAAGGCTGCTAAACAAAAAACTTTTTGAAACTTCTATTGCTTTTTTTTTTTATTGTTTTATGAAATTTAAAGTACTTTGAAAGAGTAATCACTTTTTAGAATATGGATTTCTTGTACGTCTTAGAAAAGAAGACATTTTAACTGTCATCCATCAATTGAAGTCATGAAAGAAAAGCGTTTCTCAGGTATGTTTTTTTTTTTTTTTTTGCTTTCCTAGAAATATATGTGATTTCTTTTATTTTTAAATAATGCCTTAATAGATGAAGAAAATATTATTTCAATATGTTATAACTTTTTAAATAAAGACATTATTTTTGCAAACTATTATTTGATACCTAGGATTTTACATAATGGAATGGATAAAACATTCTCTCTTTTTATGTTCAGCAGTCTTTTAACAAGTAAATAGCACCTTGGTAAAAACAAAATGTGATACTGAATTTTAATGTCTTGTGAACAACAGATTCATATGTTCTTGTTTTAATTTTTAATCTGTCTCCTATTTCATCATACTTCAATATATTTTTGCATACATAGTCTTTGCTAGATTCTTTAAACCTCTCCTGACTGACCAATCACATGTTATATTTCTGTTTTTTTGGTTTTTGTTTTTTTTTCCTGGCAACTTTACTTGGTAAAGTTTCCTTTCATACTTCAACAAATATAATGCTAATATAATTTTTAAGGTGTATGTTAAGTTTTGATCACTTCTTCAACCTATTATTTTTCCAATTCTACCTAGTCACTTTTGTTTTCCAAAGGCTAACTTACTGTTTTTAATATATGACTTTTTCTCTTCACTTAGCTTGTGAGAGCAAAAAACCTTGTGTGATATTTTCGTTGCTGTTCCATTGCTGTTTTTATCATTATACAAAGTCTTTGCTCTCACAAGCTAACTGAAGAGAAAAAGTCATGTATTAAAAACAGTAAGTGGTTTCAGTACTTCCTATTAAAATAATAGTCCACAGGTTATGTCCCAGTTTCAACACATGGACTGATGTTGGCAAGATTTTGGTTCACTACTGCACATGTATAACAAGATTTCTTTCCTTTTTTTTTGAGACAGAGTCTCACTCTGTTGCCCAGGCTGGAGTGCAGTGGCCAGATCTTGGCTCATTGTAACCTCCGCCTCCGGGGTTCAAGCAATTCTCCTGCCTCAGCCTCAAAAGTAGCTGGGATTACAGGCTCCCATCATCACGCCTGGCTAGTTTTTGTATTTTTAGTTCAGACAGGATTTCACCATGTTGGCCATGTTGATCTTGAACTCCTAACCTCAGGTGATCCACATGCCTTGGCCTCCCAAAGTGCTGGGATTACAGGCGTAAGCCAGCGTACCCAGCCATATAACCAGATTTCTTAATATATTTTACATAATACATATTCTACTAATATTTCATGTTTAGACTCAATGTTTTATAATCTTGTCTTTCTGTGCATATATGCCTGTATGTGTGTGTGTGTGTTGCCCATTTGTTCCACACAAACTCATCCAAACAATATCATACCAGAATCACTTCATCATTTCATGCCATAGTATGATGCTGAGAATTGCTTACAAAATGAACATTCAAATGAGCAATGAACAATTATATGTCTATTGTGTGCCATGCGTCTTCTTAGCACTTTACATAGATTAAATTATTTAATTTTCATAAGAACCTGTGAGTTAGGAACAAGATTTAAGTTTTGTTGTTTTAATTGTTATTGTAATCTTGGGTTTTAAGGAATTTGACACAAGTTTCAACAGAAATTCTTTAGTTTTCAACACATGGATAAGAGAAATACCACGGACAAATTTTCAGGGAAACCTACTGCAGTAGTCCCCGGCAATATCAGTTTCTGCATTTCCTCCCTAGAAACTCACAGAAATGTATATTGTTGTCATATAAAATGTCATAATTATGTAGATCTACTATAAAACATATCTTTAAAGCTACATTCAAATTCATGTGAACATCTTTCTTACTGGCAATTACTTAAACATTCAGTTTTCTCATCCATTGCATGTCCGACAAAATCGAATTCCTAGGTGAGATTTAATGGTGCAAAACAATATAAAGAGATGCTGAGAAAAAATGTGTTAAAATGGCTGATAGTAAGTGAAAATGAAACTGCAACACAGTTCATCAGAAATATTAGTAATTTGATCATAAACTGATAATGATTGAAAAGTATTGCTATTTAAAATTTTCATTTGTTATAAAAATGCATTAGTGCAAGTGTGTCATAGAAAGCAAGGATAAATATTCCTTTAATACTCAGCTCTTTATGTAGCATTATTTCTATAATTTCTTGAGAAGATACATAGAACTGTTGCATTTCAAGAAAACAACATTGAAGATACATAAAGGAATCGTTCAAAAATAAAACAAATGTTGTTCCAAAAGTTTAATTTTTAAGAGAATGCAAGCAAGAAAAATTTGAACCAAAATCATGTAGAGAAATTACTTCTGAAAAAGACTTCTGATCTGAATAAAAATATACTCCTCTATGCAAACATTAAAAATTTTTAAGTAATCTTTATTTTTATAGAATAATTATGGTATTTTCTAGTTTGATATTTTCTGCTAGAAAATGTGTTTACACGACCTAAAGAGGTAGAATGGACACTCTCCAAGAATTTGATCTAGATGTTACAACTGATGATGCCACAAACACACACACCATCACCAGCAAGGTATGAAATGAATGGCATGTACATAATGGGGCTTTTCTAGGGCGAATAGGGTAGGTGTTCCAAGCTGGCCTGAAAATGGCTTAAGAGCCCGGGAAAAGGAGACCGTGATTGAGGGTTTTGATGTGTTTAGGGGCGTGGATAGGATTAAGATTATTCTGCACAGGAAAGAACTTTCATGATTTGAATTTCCCGTATAAGCCAAATGGGGTGGCTCCCAGGAATTTTTATCAGGTTGCCCAGAGGTGGGGCAGAAAAGGAAAGGGACACTAGTAACACTTAAAAGAGGTCAGTCATAATAAAAAAAATAGACTCAGCACCTTTATTACTATTTTTCTACCTAGTGCAGAAATTAAAATTAGATAATTATGGAAATACTGTAGTGATGTTATGTTATAAATTATCAGAGTCTCACTAAGGAAAAGGCATTCTTAAGAAGTCAAATGAATAGTGAACAATTATATAAAGCCTACTATTTGCTAAGCACTGTTCTTAGCACTTTACATATACTAAGTAATTTAATTTTCATAAGAATCCATGAGTTTGAAGCTGTTATTATCCATATTTTACCTAAGAGAAAAGTACAGAAAGGCTCAGTGAGATGTCCAGTGACACATGCTCAGCTGGTAAAGATTTATACCCAAACAGACTGATAGCAGAATCTGTGCTTTAATAACATATGGTGTTACCCGATGATGTGGCTGTGTAAGTAACAAGATTCAGATATGCTCTTTGCAATTTCTCTATATTTCCAATAAAGTTTTAAAATATTATGTTATAACTTTTGGTTTAATTTTCTATTTTAGAAAATTGAATTTTTTGTATATAGTTTTATTTTTTGCCATGTCTGTACTTCTATTACTGTGTAAATTCATGTTATGGTCATTTCAATAAAGACTGCTACACAATGTACAATTTGTTTAAAAAAAAGACAGGAAGAGCTCTTATTGCATTTATTTATCAAATGTTTACCCTATAGTCAATACTTGTTAAATAAATGCAGTAGGAATCTTCCTGTCTACTGAGAGTGTGGCTTTTAGTCAAAGCAATGGTATTCCGTTTTTGCAAAAATTTAGAATATCTAAAAAACTCCCCAACACCCCACATTTTATTCTTTTTTATTGATACATACTGTTGTTACATTTCTGTGTGCTACCTGTGGTATCTTGTTAGATTTATAGAATGTGTAATGATCAAGTCAGTATATTTGGGGTATGCATCGCCTCAAGTGTTCTCCTCTAGCTCATTTGAAATGCACAATTCATTGTTTGAACTATAGTCACCCTACTCTTTCGAATATTAAAACTTCTACCTCCTATCTAAGTGTACATTTGTATCCATTAACCAAGATGTCTTCATCCCCCTCCTCTGACAACCACACAGCCTTCCCAGCCTCTGGTATACATCATTCTATATTCTACCTCCATGAGATCAAAATTTTTTTAACTCCAACTTACGGAGATATTTATATTTCTGTGCCTGGCTTATTTCATTTAACATAATGTCCTCCAGTTCCATCCATATTGTTGAAAATGACAAGGTTTCATTCTTTTTTGATGGCTGAATAATATTATGCTGTGTATATTTACCATTTTCTTTAATCATTCATTCATTGATGGACACAATTTGATTCCATAGCTTTGCTATTGCAACAGTACTGCAAAAGACATGAGAGTGCAGGCATCCCATTGTTATAATGATGGCTTTTCCTTTGGATTAATTAACATTTATTATTTTTGTTTCTGTACCAAACTAATTTCATGTTGTTTCGTCTATTTCAAAATATTGACAGAAACCCACAAAGCTGTTTGCCCTCAAATATAAATATTACAATAATGTTTAAATTCAATTGACATTGTAGCTTCAATAAGTCAGCTGATAGGACAAAACTTACCAAAATGTATAAATAAATAAGAAATAAATATGTGTAGTAGTAAAAATAAATAAATGGTGTAAAAATAAATATGTGTAGTAGTAAAAATAAATAAATAAATAAATAAGGCATTAATTGCAATTAAGTCAGAAGCTTTTATTTCTAATATGGTACAAGATAATGGTTAAACATTTTAACTACCTGGAAAATAAAAATATAGAATCCTTTAAATATGTTTTCCTAGAGACATGTTCTGAAATAGAAAGTAAATTATTTTATAATTTCATTAATGTGACTTCAAGTTATTGTTGCTCTCAAATATGCTACACTATAAAATGCGGCTAGTTATTAGATTTTGTTTTCATTGCATTCTCTGTGAAACCAGTCTCTACATGGTATTTCTGTCAGTAAGTGTGGTAATTCAGAAAAGAAAACACTAAAATGTGGACATCATGTATTTTGTATTTCTATTGGTTAGGGATTTTGCCTTTAAGGAAGACCTTGTATCAATTTAGGAAAGTAAAACATTAAAAACAAAGAAAACAAAAACCCATATATTTTTAACACCACAAATCTGATAATAGGTTTTAATACATTAGTATTTGTTACTAAATTAGGTTTAATTAGATACAAACAATTTATGTCCCAAATTGTAGTAAGTTAACCAATATTTATGAAATACCTATTGTTCTAGTTATCATACTAGGCAGAGAGATTGAGCACAAATAAAATAACTGTGGTTTTCAAGAAGTCTTGTGAGCAAAGGAGACATTAAAAATAATTACCAATAATTAAGCATTAGGAATTACAACTTGAAAAATTATGATACAGTGTGCTATGAAAACATATAACAAGAGGACTTAATTTGGTCTGATGGATATTCAATTTCCTGAAGATGCAACTTAACACCTATTATTTTGTTGGAATTAAATCATTTCCTTAGGCTAAAAAAATAATAATAATAAGATGAATTGCAACTTTTGTTATTCAATGGGTTCTATATTCCTACCAGCTTTGGGTGAGCTAATAGTTCAACAAATATGTTATGTATTTATTCATTAATGTGATTGGAACAGATGTTGGATATTATGGAATTGAAAGCATGCCTGAAATTTCCTTCAAACTGACATTGATCAATAAATGAATCTTCTCTAAGCAAAGTTATTCATAAAGTTACAAAGTTACTTAACTGTAGATAGACATAACCTGTTCGTGTGTCTTCTTTGTTTACAAAATTCTCAGTAAAGATTTATAAAACACCTATGCTGAAACATACATTGTAATTACACAGTATAGCCTATCTATAATTTCCCAGTTTGGAAATGTTCATTGAGAAAGAGTAAAATTTGCTTGGGATGTGTTATTCTTATTAAAACTAAGATGCCTTTTACTCATGGCTTCTAACTGCACCTGGAGTTTACAAGTCATCTGTTGATAATCTGTCCAAAAAGAGTACTCAGCATTGACAAGAGGACCATTAGTAAATAGTTTTTGAAAAATATACATTTGCTTGTCTTTAGTTGTTTTACTTTGTTTTTATTTTTTCCATGGGACAGAATCTCATTATGTTGTCCAGGTTTGTCTCAAATGCCTGGCTTCAAGCAATCCTCTCGCCTCAGCCTCCCGAAGTACCAGGATTCCTGGCACGAACCAGCACACCTGGCCATCTTTAGCTTTTTTTGCACTAAGTATTGTACTTTTGTAGGCATGAGAAAATATTAAAGTAAATAAGCCTTTGTGACTTCCTTGGAAGAGCTTGAGGCTTATTGTTTTCTGATTTTTATAGTAAAATTTGATTTCTTCTTTTCATATGAAAATGAATCATCAGATTCAGAAATAAAATTTCCACTATATTTTATTTCCATAAGTATAAATTTCTATAGTATTCTCTAAGAGTTCATCTATAAGCAATAGCTAATTGAGTTGCCTCTACATTTTAGTATTTTTTTCATGGCTGAGCAATCAATGATTCATTAGCAAACTATCAAAAACTAAACTGGCTTAAAGCTAGATCAAAAATCAATTTTGTAAAGAAAAAATTTTAGATGTAAAATTTTCTTTACATACTTACAATTTATGAAGTGCCACTATGTATAGCCACTGTATATTAATTTAATGTAATAGTTACAATAACTCTGCAAGGAAAATATGATTATCCAAATTAAACAAATAGAGACTGATTTCAGAAATGTTAATCAACTTGCAAATTTTCACACAGCTGATAATGTGTGATGTGTGTTTGACTGCACAGTCTATGTTACTTCTGTTGCTTCCATATCTCTAAAACTAATGTTCCTGCCTGTTTCAGAGAACAGTTTGTATGATCTTCAGAAAAACGATTTTTACTATTTTTTAGAAGCAACTGAATATTTTGGAGTGAGTAATATAATACTCTTAGAAGTATTTGCTTGCACCAAGGAATGCCTGGACACTAGGCATATTTTGTGAAATAAGCACGATTACTATACTACTTAGCTCACTGAAGTTGAAACCCTTAAACAATATTATAGTGGCTGGAAAGAGCTAAATAGTTTTAAAAACGTATGCACTATTTTCACTGAGTCGTTTATCTATTGCAGAAACACACTGATGTCCAAATGGGTTCTGCAAACTGCCAGTGACCCCTAGATTTCATCTTTCCAATATCTGTGAGTTGCAGATTTTTTAATTTTATTAGGTAGGCCCATGCTAATAAGCAGCAGAAACTGAAACAAATAACTATTGATTGTTTGACTCAACCATACACATATAGTTCCCTCTGTAACTGAATATTTAACAGTAATAACCTATTAGAGTTTTCAATTTATTGAGCTGAATTCATGCTTAACAAGCAATTTACTAAATTTTAACCTTTGGATGCACATTTTGTGGAGTCCTTTCTCCACTTTAATAAGAAACTGTATTAAGTTGACAAAAATCTTTCTATTTTGTTAAATTATCCATAGATTTTTATGTATGATGTATCGAGTCACTGACACATTCTCTAAATTCTATTTTTTTAACTAAATGTCCTTGTAGGTTACTTTCATCACTTATATTTTAAATTTCTGTATTTTAAAAATTTATTTTGCAAGTTTTTATAACTGTGCATAAATTTCAGTTTGTATAAATTTTTTTGTAACTGTATTGGCATATCACAGTATATGATAAATAAGAATAATGTCTTTTAGAAATATTAAATATGGCACAAGTAGATATTCTATTTAATTTAATAAATACATATTTGATGTTTACTATAAGTCAGAAATTCTGCTTGGTGCAGAGGGGAGACTGTTATAAACATGTCAGATGAGACCTTAGTCTTCACATAGCTTATATTTTAGCAAGGAAGGACAGAAAAAAACAAAAACAAAATAATAACTCTTTATAATGTGTGCTATTGAGGAAATAAATAGGGCTCAGAGAGTGAGCACAATGGAGCAGAGTGTCCTACTGCATTTAAGAGCTTGCATCATAAATTAAGTGAAACAGGTGATTCTTTGCTGAATGCACGGAAGACCATGCCTTGTTGCTCCATGAAAAATTTTATCTTCAAGTTTCTTCAGCCACTGAATATAGTTCATTTTCTGATGCTCATTGAGTTTTATTTTCTTCCAGCAGTTATACTGAAATATTACTTTTTCAGTACTGAGGAAAGGTAAAAAGAAATTTTGTTTTTGCGTAAGTATTGCTCACAGTTTAAGAGATGAGAGTTATATTTTTGAATAAATGCTTATTTGGAAGTCTAGAACACTAATTTATATTCTTGGACCTGGGCTTTTAAGCTAGTGATTTTTGAACCAGTTATTGATGCTCCCAGCTTTCTCTGAATTTATTCTAGATATTTCTACAAGATTAGTGTTTTTTATTTAATAGAAGGAATTGTATAATTTTATTCATTGTATTTGAACTGTGAAACATGACAACATCAATGACAGAAACTTGACTTCAAGAGTTAAAGTTATCTTTAAAAAATTCACATTACCTGTAAGGCTTGTTTCTTGCAGTTTATTCTAGCCTCACCTGTTATTCATAAAGGTTGGCTAAAGCTGCTTCCTAAGAGTAAGCAGTCCTAACAAGGCTGGTTACATTAATGTATTATTATTATTACTGTTAAGAAAATGAGGAAGGTGGTTTGGTTTGGAAGGGCAGTTTCATTGGTGTCTTTTGTTTTATTTGTTGATTATGAGGTTGTAATATGCAAATATTCTCTGACCTTCTTCAACTTTGCCCTAGGAACCTCTGATTTTTTTCACTTTCCTCTCATTGACTTCACTAAGTACCCTGTAACTATGAGATTTTGGCTCTGAGGCTATTCATCTATACATTTCATCGAGTTGCTGGCTATAGAATTCTGTAAACTATATTTCCTAGACATTTTTTTAGTTAGCTTACTGTCAGTTTCTGCCAATGGAATCCAGAGGGAAACTGGAGGTGAGGGGAAGGGTACAAGAGTTTCTCTTTCAGCATCTAGTTTCTAACAGTGTCCCTCCTCAAAAGACAACAGCCAACTCCATCTCCACCCTCCAGAATCCTTGGGGTATCTTTGCTGTTGGCGGTTAGAATTACAGGTATTTACATCCCCTCCACAGAGTTCTTTATGTCAAACTCATGACACTTTCACCACAAAGTTTCTCCCTCTAGGTTCAAGCACTGTCCCCACACGATCCATTCTACAAGCTCCTAGGTTCTGCACAGATGACTCTTCTTTTTGATGTCCCCAATCCTAGGGGTGGTGGCCTCCTCCTGCAGTTATTAACCTTTGTATAACCTCAGCATCTCCTTTATGTTTTTGGCTTTCTACTATGTGTTTAAAGAGTTTTCTAGGTTAACTCATTTCCTTTTTAAAATACCTAATATTTCTGCTATTTTTAAAATAAATTTGGCCTGATAAGGACATATTTCTATGTCATGTTTTACCCAGCATGAGATCTTGGTTAACATTTACCTGACTCAATTAGTCCAAAGTGCAGTAAGGTAAAAGTTATCTAATTTTTAACTAAAAATTGACTCTGTTTTAATTTAAATATTTAATTTCAAATTTAAAAGAAAGATGTAATACATGGTAACCAATTAAGATGTATATTTTCATATTAGTAACAAAATAATTACATTATTGAAAATCAGAAAAGGGTCCTACTTCCAGGACAGAATCATCAAATTCTTATTTGAAACCAAGAGATACGAGCTTCAACATTTCAGCATTGACCTGATTACTGTCCATTTTTACTCACAGGCTCCAGGGGAGTTATTAGTCATCTCTGTTGAGCTCTCCAGCTCACTAATTCCTTCTCACTACACCACAGAGTTTATAGCAGCCCATTAGCAATCTGAGAAGCTCACTTATGACTTTTTCTGAAAGATACACACTTGAATAATTTCTGTTAATATTTCTGAAATTTCTGTATTTAAGAATAAAGTGAATGTTTGAGAATCTTGCAAACAGAAAAAATACATAAGAAAGAGACGTCTGGCATTTCCTTTTCACAATCCTTGCCTCTGAAAGGTTTATATTATTGAGGACAGAACCAAAACTTAAGCGTGATAAACCCTGTCAATATATGTTTCATGAGCAAAGATGAAAAACTATTTATAAACCTTCAAAAATTTAAAATGTATGCTGCCCATATGCCTTCTCTAAAAAAGAATACTTGAGGAAATATTTCAGCCTAAAGAAAACTGAATAAGAATAAAGTTGAGATAGGGGGTCACAAACATTGAGTTTGTCTTGAGGATGGCTAGGACATAAGTTTATGTTTGGAAACATGTTGCTTTAACTTTGCTATGCTTTGAGAGTAATAGTAAAGACTATATAACTCGATAAGGATGCAAGTAGGTAAATATAGCTCTGCACTACCTCATTTATTTCTTATTGAGGCAAAATCAAGTTCAATAGTGTTTTAGCCATATTTTGGAGGGAAATATCTACCAAGTCAGAGGCAGACTATTAAACTGAGGCTTGTTATTTTTAATCTCTCAACTGCCATGCAGAAACAACTGATATTGTCACTTAGGCAAGAAGTCTGCCATTTTAAAGGCACTGTCATACAGGCCCAACATCCAAATTTTAAACCTACATCTGTAAGTACTTAAGATTCTCCCCTTAACCACATTTGTGTTTCAGGATACAAATATTCATTTTATCCTTCTTAGGACCTATGGGCCACAAATTATCCCATAGAAATTTCTTAATACAAATATTAAATAGATAGGAGAAATGAGTAACTAATAAGGCCTTTAGAATCGATATTAAAATACTATACTGTGACATGTTGTAACAAGACGGTTAGCAGCACAGATGGTAAAGAAGTATTTTATCTATTCAAATTCCAGGTCTACCTTATACCACCTGACTTAGCAATCTGCTATACCTCTCTTGTCCTTATTTCCTTATATTTAAAGAAATAGTTTAATAATAGTGTCTATCCTGGGGAGTTATTGCAAGGATTAACTAAGATACTGTATTCCGTTTAGGCAAGGGCTTAAGCAGTATTCTAAATTATAGTAAATATTAAAGTTTGACAGTATATATCTCTATTTGATACCTGTATAATTGTTATATCTCTCTATAATATATAATGTTTTACATCTCTATAATGTATCTAAATAATTTTATATCTCTATAATTTGATTTGTAATGTTCAAATAAATTTTCAAAGAAAGCAAAGTATAAATGGCACAATATTAACAATAATAACAGAAATTTTGTATGGTGGCAGAGAAGTTGTAAAATACTA
Organism: Alouatta palliata; assembly: GCA_004027835.1. Classification (NCBI taxonomy): domain Eukaryota; kingdom Metazoa; phylum Chordata; class Mammalia; order Primates; family Atelidae; genus Alouatta; species Alouatta palliata. The sequence goes on from PVKV010033137.1 coordinate 17,724, forward strand.
TATCTTTTTTTTTTGGATAGGAGTAGCTATAAGCATTATGTCTTCATAGTTTGATATTGATATATAAATATTTGTTGCTATAACCACTAGTGGAATAAAAATAAGGAAATAAAACATTCGACTCAATAGAAAAAAAGAAAATGAGAAATATGTGAACACATATTCACCCTATAAAGATGAACATTTCTCTCAAATGTATAAAATATAATCAATAATTGATTTAATAATTGGTCACACACACACACACACAACTTTATTTACTCTCAGTAGAAATCTCTTTGATTGTGTTCATCCAACATCAATGTGATAAAACAATATTAGTAAAGCAAAATGAAAATTATGTTTATAGATATTTCTATAAAGCAAAATAAATTCTATATCAAGGAAGAAACCATATTACCATGTATGTACCTATGCAACAATCCTGCATGTTCTTCACATGTACCCCAAAGCCTAAAATGCAATAAAATACATATATATATACATATATAAAAGAAAATAATGAAAGTATAAAATGCTGATTATTTACAGACTCTTTTTGTAACAAAAATCTACGGATTTCAGATTAAGCATTATTTTAAGAAGGTTTCATAACTTTAAGTTATTCTAATACAAATGAATTAATCCTTGAACTCAAGAAGTTTGGGGAAAAAGTAGAAAATTAGAATGAAGGAATAATTGATTATCTTAGCAGGGAAAATGACTATCTTAGGAAAACAGAAGTACAATATTATATATGAGATTTATATATTTTCCTTAAGAATTTAGGGCAAAACCCCCAGAATCTTGGTTACACAGAGGAAAAACAAAGAGAGAAAACATAAACTATGGCATCACAAATAATAAAGGTAATGAAGCCACAGATTCAAAGAGAATGCATCATGTAAAGTAGGTTGTTATAATTTTATATAAATGCTTTTGATAATAATAATAAAACTTAACTGGAAATTGCTAAAGATACATAGCAAGATGATGGAACACAGACAAATTACTCTGAATAAATTTAAAGAATTACCAAAGGTATGCATTTAAAAAACTATAGTGGTCTTACAAATAAATTTTAGCAGACTGTAAGAAGTATTTTAGCCGGGCGCGGTGGCTTACCCCTGTAATCCCAGCACTTTGGGAGGCTGAGGCGGGTGGATCACGAGGTCAAGAGATCGAGACCATCCGGGTCAACATGGTGAAACCCCGTCTCTACTAAAAATACAAAAATTAGCTGGGCATGGTGGCACGTGCCTGTAGTCCCAGCTACTCGGGAGGCTGAGGCAGGAGAATTGCTTGAACCCAGGAGGCGGAGGTTG